>JBBBDQ010002487.1:882500-977500 GCA_037127315.1 Ascarosepion bandense | reverse complement strand
AGAGCTCGATATCAGTAATAGAGCTACCATTCACGCTTTTGCGACCGTCAGACACTCTTTGTTTGTATGACGGTCGCAAAAGCGTGAAACCCAGGGACACAAACTCACACCAATCCAACTGAATATATATATAGTCATCCACAGACAGATCTGTTTCGCTGTATCACAGCTCATCAGTACGGTTAGACATCTGATTGTTTTTAACCCAGGATTGAAACCCACCGAATTGGCGTCAGTCGGCGATTCTATCTCTGAGCTCTGGGCGCTCGGTAGAAGGAGGCAGACTTTTAGCGTATGATGTAAAATGCACCAGTAGTTAGAGTGGTCTAATTCATTACTGAATGAGCGATATATATATATATATATATATATATATATATATATATATATATATATATATATATATATGTATCGCTCATTCAGAAGTAACAGCAAGGACATTCACGTTTACTGATCGTTTTTATTAAACATTAAAATACATCATTTATCATCCTCCATAACTTTCAAAAAACAACTTTTCAGTTATTTCGATGTATGTTTATTAGCATCCGTGAGTTTGAAAAAATTGAAAATTCACATTTCTAACATTTTTTTATGTAATCAGTCAGGTGCCATACGTGATACCTGTTTTGGGCGATCATGTCTCTCTCTCTCTCTCTCTCTCTCTCTCTCTCTTTCTCTCTTCTACACACTAATAACAGCAACAACAGACATAGCAGCAGTAGTTTGTGATCACTGAAAAAGTTTGAATGTATTTTATTTTTAGTTCTTATTTTTTTTATTTTTACTATTCTCTCGCTCTTGATGTACAGAGAATTACAATTATTGATCCACATAGACTGGCCTTCATTTCTGCCTTGTTGTTTATTTTCATTCTTGCCTGTCTCCCTTATTTCTTCATGTGCACCCAAACACCTTTTGATTTCAGTTGTTGAGAAGGCAGTACGAAGACAACCGTCCTTTTTTCGCAGATCCATAACTTCCTCTGAAATCAGTAATCACAACATGCAGCGGAGGCGAAAGATTTTCGACTGATCATTTGATATCTTCCATCACCTGGGCGGAACACAAGCGAACAGCTGCAGACTCAGGTACAAGTAACTGATGGCCAGTTGTCACACGCAACATAATTTTGAGACTAGGGGGTTGGGGTGTCATTTTTTTTTCTATGACAGCATGTGGTCATGAATTCACTTTTTTGTTAAATAGATTAGAGTTATTTATATGACTTAAGATAGAAAGTTTTTCTAAAAGTGAAAAGTTATATCTGTCTTTTTTTCCATAATAAGTTTTGGCTTTAGCGGCGATATTTTAGTTAATAATTGGGTTATTTTTAATTGTCAATAATATATAGATAAAGCAGTTCTTTTGCTGTATTTGCTATTGTTTAAAGAAAACATATGGCTATTCAAACGATATTTCTACTTATTTGCTGTGGATCCAAAATAAAATTTAACATCGTTATCCGAATTGATGCGAGCTTTATAAATAATACTTTCGGACATGACTGGCCGTTTAATGGACAGTTCTTATATTTTCGGCAGTTGCAATTATTTTTTCGAAGGATCGCTATTATTAGTTTTAGGGTAACTGTTATTATTCAGGTGGGCCAGGTATTTATTTGATATCATATTATTATGTTGTGAAATATGTTTATCTATGTTCTTAACGTGACAGTGACTAACTTTAACATTGGTTTTGTTGAAAATCTTTTTAGTGTGGGTGGATGGTAGCAATGTTTGTGAATTAGATTTAGGAATAATTTTCCAAAGTTTCTTTGAACATTACGGCTGAAGGGTGGGTTAAGCCATATAGTGTTACGTTTGCTTATTTCTACCAAAATTTTTTTTACCAGAGTGATCTAAACTAGTGTTGATTTCATTTTTTATAATGCATTAATGTATTTAATTTTGAAGTTGTCAAAAACTTCCTTATTACTCGACTTATTCCATCAACGGAATTGGATTGATTTTTGCAAGTTATTAATGATACTATGTTGGTGATTTGATTCCTTGTTGATCTATTTGTGATTGTGTGACTCTTTAGCATACGTTTTGTACAGGCCATTGTTCAGGTCAAAGGTTACATCTAAGAAGTTTACTATATCTATTACCATTGCTATCTTAAATTGTTTAAATAACCCTAATCTAGTTAGCAAAAAAAGTTAATGACCACATGTTGCCACAAGAAAAATACTTATTTAAATACTTAGACCCAGATTAATACTGATTTCCTTATGCGATTTTTTCTTTCTCTCTCCTTTTCTTTCTCTCTCCTTTTCTTTCTTTCTTTTTTTCTTTCTTTCTTTCATTCTTTCTTTCATTCTTTCTTTCTTTTCCCCGTAAATATGATTTATTATTAATAATAATTTTGAATTACAACCTTTTGAAGTCATCTCCCTAAATTTTAAGAATTTTTTTATTTTAATTTTTTCATCTTCATATATTTTTTAAAATTCATTTCTTTCTTTCTTTCTTTCTTTCTCTCTCGTTTTCTTTTTTCTTTCTTTCTTTTCCCCGTAAATATCATTTATCATTAAAAATAATTTTGAATTACCCCCTTTTGATTTCATCTCCCTAAATTTTAAGAATGTTTTTATTTTTATTTTTTCATCATGTATTTTTAATTCATCTCTTTCTTTCTTTCTTTCTTTCTTTCCCTCTCACTTGTTTGCTTTTCCCTTTCTTTCTTTCTTTCTTTCTTTTTTCTCACTTTTTTGCATTTTCCCTTTCTTTCTTTCTTTTTTTCTTTATTTATTTGTTTATTCATTTTTTTTATTTATTTCTTTTCCTCGTAAATATTATTTATTATTAATAATAATTTTGAATTGCCCTCTTTGAATTAATTTCCCTAAATTTTAATAATCTATTTCATTTTAATTTTTTTCATCTACAGGTAATTAAAAATGGAAAAAGGTAGAAAATCAAAGTTGCACTGGAATACTAAGTGTAAGAAAACATGAAGGGAAAATATTATTAAAGAGAGAAGACAACACGGAACATTAATTAAAAAGACAGAGGATAGCGATTGACATTGCATTTAAATTTTTGAAGATCGAAATTGACTGGTAAAGAAGAGGCCGGACCGAGTGTTTTTGATTGAAGTGCGATAGAAGAAAATGCTAGTGTCAACATAGAATTTACGGTTCTGGGAGCTACAACCTCAAAAAATTTAAATGCAGCCCAAATGCAATTTAAATGGCAAAATTTAATTGCCATCTTCTAACTCCCAGAATTTCCTTCAACTTTTATTCTCATTTATTCTCTTTCTTTCTCTCTTTCTCTTTCTTTCTCTTTTTCTCTTTCTCTTTCTTTCTTTCTTTCTTTCTCTCTCTCTTTCTCTCTCTTTTTGTCTTTCTTTCTCTTTCTCTCTTTCCCTCTTTCTCTTTCTCTTTCTTTCTCTCTTTCTCTCACTCTTTCTCTCTTTCACCCCTTGTACACCAGCGGCGGCCCCCATTTGCTTAGGGTGATATGATAAAATAAAAAATATCTCGCCAATTCAACTGTAAAATGATTTGATCTTACCCCCAATCTAGTATTGCGCTTAAATTTATAGAGGGTCCCTACCACGGGGGGTGGAGGGGTCATCAGAGCAATTACCATGGAAATGTTTATAAAAAATGCACAGGGAAGCTACATTACAGCCGTGGGTAATCAAGACCCTTAAAGGTGACTGAACATGTAACAGGGACTTTATTGACATCAATGCAATTAAGACTGACATCAATGCAGTAAAATTTACTGACCCGATGCTGTGTTTTTAACGTTGCTGTTAAAGAAAGAAAAAAAACTTTGTATACCTTGATCGCACTCTCAAAACAAACGAGACTTCATTTTTAGGCGAGAAGAAAAGTGTTAAAGGTCATTTGGTGCCTTTTGTTTCATTCTTAGATTTATTGTTGTTGTCTTTGCATTTCCTTTGTTGATAACAAATTTGGGTCCAAACTGAGAAGAAGAAATTGGGTTGTCAGGAGAAGTTAATTGTGATGAGGTTGTTTGTAACTGGTGACCTTCCCACAATGCCCCTGTCTCCGCCATCGGCTGTCTACAGCACGGCTGTCACTTCTATAAGCAACGGAAGTAAACATCGATATAACCTTTGACAAGGCGGCTCAGAATAGCCAGCATATCACGGAAAGAGGAAAAAAAACACCTTTTTTTGAGAAAGAAGGCTGACCGTAGGCCGACAATTCCCACTCATGGCTGCCACAGATAATGGTTGTTCTCAACACCTGATAAGGCAGTTACAGCAGCAAGTGTAGTAGTAGTAGTAGTAACAGAAGAAGGAAAAGAAAAAAGAAGAAGCCTTATTGTCGATAATGATGATAGCATATTTCAAAAGAGGATCTTAACGGTGGGAAAAATAACTACACAACATGGCGCTGGTCAATATTTTTGTAGGAAGAGGCAATGAGGATGATGACGGTGGTAGAGGTGATGATGGCGACGGTGGTGGTAATGACGGTGGTGACGGTTTTCGGTGGTACTGGGGTTGGTGGGGATAATGACGTCGGCGATAGTGGTTTTTGTGGTGGTGAAGGTGATGATGATAACGGTGGTGGTAGTGATGATAATGATGATGGTGGTGGTGATGACGATGGCGGTGGTGTTGTTGTTGGTGGTGGTGGTATGTGTGGTTTCGTTGGTGTTGGTGGTACTAATGACGGTGGTGGTTGTGGTGGTGGTGGTATATGTGGTTTTGTTGGTGTTTGTAGTGCTAATGACGGTTGTGATTGGTGTGGTGGTGACGATGACGGCAGTGGTGGTGGTGGTGGTGGTGTGTGCGTTTTTTTTGGTGTTGGTGGTGCTAATGACGGTTGTAGTGGTGGTGGTGATGATGATGGTGGTGTTCGTATGTGTGGTTTTGTTGGTGTTGGTGGCGCTAATGATGGTTGTAGTGAGTGTGGTGGTGACGATGACGGTGATGGTGGTGCTGGTGGTAGCATGTGTGATTAAGGTGGTGGTGGTGGCGGCGGTTGTGTAAAAGACGGTTGTGGTGGTGGTAGTGCTAATGCTGACTGCGGTAGTGGTGGTGAGGATGACGGTTGCGGTGGTTGTTTTTGTAGTAGTGCTGTTGTTGGTGGTGGTGATGGTGTGGTGATAATGACGGTGGTGTTGATGAGGGCGGTGATTGTGGGCGTGGTTTTGCTAATGGCGTTTATGCCATCGGTTGTGATGATGGCGATGGTGATGACGACGGTAGTGATGCCATCGGTGGTGGTGACGGCGGTGGTCATGACGGCAGTGGTGTCATCGTATCTCCTTTTCTTTATTTTCTTTTCTTTACGCAAGGCGCCTCTTACTTTTCGATGAGAAATTCGAATCTTATCTCGACTTTCCTTTAGTCGCTTAATTACCCACCCACCCACGCACACACCCACCCACCCACGTAATCCCGCTAAACACACATCGAAACGCACACATGCACGCACGGACGCGTTCACGCACACTCGAGCGCATCTATGATCAAAATTATTTACCCACCCGAGTATAAATCCCGTCACACACACCCCCGCCCCCCACACACACATTACTGTAGTAGACACAAACTGACACATAGACACGCCACACATACAAAGAAATGCTACATGTCCATCTGAGTCTACACAAACAGACACATATAAAAAACGTATGCTCACTCACATAGACACACAGAGGAAGAGGATGCACTCACTGACGTTAAGTCACTCTAAAAATGATACGTCTAAAGTTAATCCTCACTGGGGCTCTACTATTTTTGCCTCATAACAAACTAGCTTAGTAAATATCATCACGTGTGCACATGTTTAACAAGAAAACATTTCAATGAGTTTGACTCTCAGCGAGTGTCTCACTATTATAGCCTTGTGCCAAGCTAGAAACTTTGGCAAAAATTATGGTAGACTTCGTAAATGTACTAATAAATGATAATCTTTCTTCGAAATTCCCTACATCGGCCATTTTTGTAGGTCCTTCAGGTAGACGGGACGGATCATGCGAGTCTTGTGAGAAACGAATCAGGATTTCGGATCAGATTAGAAGAGAATTTGAAACCATGTTCCCTAAAGAATAATGGTATGAGCAGTTACCATAAAAATATCTGTAAAAAAAACCGACAGAAACCACGTCAGGTCTGTGAGAAAGTGACTGAAGACGAGATACCAGGTCAAGACCGATTACATTGCAGATCCTCGAGATGAATAGCAGGAGCACCCGACCAGATATGGCAATAGTATTCAGTGCAAGGACGAATGGTAGATTTATAAATGTGCAATATGGATTCTACCGAGAACGTCGAGATGAATAGCAGGAGCACCCGACCAGATATGGCAATAGTATTCAGTGCACGGACGAATGGTAGATTTATAAATGTGCAAGATGGATTCTACTGAGAACGTCGAGATGAATAGCAGGAGCACCCGACCAGATATGGCAAGAGTATTCAGTGCACGGACGAATGGTAGATTTATAAATGTGCAAGATGGATTCTACCGAGAACGTGGAGATGAATAGCAGGAGCACCCGACCAGATATGGCAATAGTATTCAGTGCACGGACGAATGGTAGATTTATAAATGTGCAATATGGATTCTACCGAGAACGTCGAGATGAATAGCAGGAGCACCCGACCAGATATGGCAATAGTATTCAGTGCACAGACGAATGGTAGATTTATAAATGTGCAATATGGATTCTACCGAGAACGTCGAGATGAATAGCAGGAGCACCCGACCAGATATGGCAATAGTATTCAGTGCACGGACGAATGGTAGATTTATAAATGTGCAAGATGGATTCTACCGAGAACGTCGAGATGAATAGCAGGAGCACCCGACCAGATATGGCAATAGTATTCAGTGCACGGACGAATGGTAGATTTATAAATGTGCAAGATGGATTCTATCGAGAACGTCGAGATGAATAGCAGGAGCACCCGACCAGATATGGCAATAGTATTCAATGATCGGACGAATGATAGATTTATAAATGTGCAATATGGATTCTGCCGAGAACGTCGAGATGAATAGCAGGAGCACCCGACCAGATATGGCAATAGTATTCAATGATCGGACGAATGGTAGATTTATAAATGTGCAATATGGATTCTACCGAGAACGTCGAGATGAATAGCAGGAGCACCCGACCAGATATGGCAACAGTATTCAATGATCGGACGAATGGTAGATTTATAAATGTGCAAGATGGATTCTGACGAGAACGGCGAGATGAATAGCAGGAGCACCCGACCAGATATGGCAATAGTATTCAATGATCGGACGAATGGTAGATTTATAAATGTGCAATATGGATTCTACCGAGAACGTCGAGATGAATAGCAGGAGCACCCGACCAGATATGGCAACAGTATTCAATGATCGGACGAATGGTAGATTTATAAATGTGCAAGATGGATTCTGACGAGAACGTCGAGATGAATAGCAGGAGCACCCGACCAGATATGGCAATAGTATTCAATGATCGGACGAATGGTAGATTTATAAATGTGCAAGATGGATTCTACCGAGAACGTCGAGATGAATAGCAGGAGCACCCGACCAGATATGGCAACAGTATTCAATGATCGGACGAATGGTAGATTTATAAATGTGCAAGATGGATTCTGACGAGAACGTCGAGATGAATAGCAGGAGCACCCGACCAGATATGGCAATAGTATTCAATGATCGGACGAATGGTAGATTTATAAATGTGCAATATGGATTCTACCGAGAACGTCGAGATGAATAGCAGGAGCACCCGACCAGATATGGCAATAGTATTCAATGAACGGACGAATGGTAGATTTATAAATGTGCAAGATGGATTCTGACGAGAACGTCGAGATGAATAGCAGGAGCACCCGACCAGATATGGCAATAGTATTCAATGAACGGACGAATGATAGATTTATAAATGTGCAAGATAGATTCTGACGAGAACGTCGAGATGAATAGCAGGAGCACCCGACCAGATATGGCAATAGTATTCAATGATCGGACGAATAGTAGATTTATAAATGTGCAATATGGATTCTAGCGAGAACGTCGAGATGAATAGCAGGAGCACCCGACCAGATATGGCAATAGTATTCAATGAACGGACGAATGATAGATTTATAAATGTGCAAGATGGATTCTGCCGAGAACGTCGAGATGAATAGCAGGAGCACCCGACCAGATATGGCAATAGTATTCAATGAACGGACGAATGATAGATTTATAAATGTGCAAGATGGATTCTACCGAGAACGTGGAGATGAATAGCAGGTGCCCCCGACCAGATATGGCAATAGTATTCAATGAACGGACGAATGGTAGATTTATAAATGTGCATGATGGATTCTACCGAGAACGTGGAGATGAATAGCAGGAGCACCCGACCAGATATGGCAACAGTATTCAATGAACGGACGAATGGTAGATTTATAAATGTGCAAGATGGATTCTACCGAGAACGTCGAGATGAATAGCAGGAGCACCTGACCAGATATGGCAATAGTATTCAATGAACGGATGAATGGTAGATTTATAAATGTGCAAGATGGATTCTACCGAGAACGTGGAGATGAATAGCAGGAGCACCCGACCAGATATGGCAACAGTATTCAATGAACGGACGAATGGTAGATTTATAAATGTGCAAGATGGATTCTACCGAGAACGTCGAGATGAATAGCAGGAGCACCCGACCAGATATGGCAATAGTATTCAGTGCACAGACGAATGGTAGATTTATAAATGTGCAATATGGATTCTGCCGAGAACGTCGAGATGAATAGCAGGAGCACCCGAAGACCAGATATGGCAACAGTATTCAATGAACGGACGAATGGTAGATTTATAATGCGTAAGATGGATTCTGACGAGAACGTCGAGATGAATAGTAGGAGACCCATCAGATATGGCAATAGTATTCAATGCAGTGGACGAATGGTAGATTTATAAATGTGCAATATGGATTCTGCCGAGAAATTGTCGAGATGAATAGAGCAGGAGCACCTGACCAGATATGGCAAATAGTATTCAATGAACGGACGAATGGTAGATTTATAAATGTGCAAGATGGATTCTACCGAGAACGTGGAGATGAATAGCAGGGAGCACCCGACCAGATATGGCAACAGTATTCAATGAACGGACGAATGGTGGATTTATAAATGTGCAGATGGATTCTACCGAGAACGTCGAGATGAAATACAGGAGCACCTGACCAGATGTGCCATATTCAATGAATCGGACGAATGGGTAGATTTATAAATGTGCAAGATGGATTCTACCGAGAACGTGGAGATGAATAGCAGGAGCACCCGACCAGATATGGCAACAGTATTCAATGAACGGACGAATGGTAGATTTATAAATGTGCAAGATGGATTCTTACCGAGAACGTCGAGATGAATAGCAGGAGCACCCTGACCAGATATGGCAATAGTATTCAGTGCACAGACGAAATTTGCAGATTTATAAATGTGCAATATGGATTCTGCCGAGAACGTCGAGATGAATATAGGAGCAACCCGACCAGATATGGCAACAGTATTCAATGAACGACGAATGGTAGATTTATAAATGTGCAAGATGGATTCTGACGAGAACGTTGAGATGAATAGCAGGAGCACCCGACCAGATATGGCAATAGTATTCAATGAACGGACGAATGGTGTGATTTATAAATGTGCAAGATGGATTCTAACAGAAAAAACTCTCTGGGCTGACACGGAGAACAAAACTTCCTCGTGGTATATTCAGCTATAGATCCGATATATTTGTTCCATTTCAGGTCACTTGAAAAAGTGAGGATAAGCAGGGGCAGTGTGTTGCTCTCAAGGCGATTTGATAATTGATACGCGGTGGGGATAGCTATGCCGACGACACAGGTATACACAGTTGGGACAAGAATAATCTTAAATAAAAAAAATCAACATCCTATACCAAGAATTCCAAGAGAAGGAACTAAAGATAAACCTTTCTAAAAAAAAATAATAAAGAAGCAATGACCTGGAAATAGTATGAAATTAGTAATGGTAACACACCTTGAATACATCATACAAAATTCAGAATGTGGAATAAGTAAACAGGCGGGAAAATATTTGAGAAGATTATTAGTTCTTTCCTCACAGTTTATGTCTATTATACTGTCTCATGAGCTTTGCTAAGCATCGTATTTTAGCTTTAATCTCTGGTGAAAATAAAGACAAAAACTGTTCAACATTTGGATGTATTTTTTAATTCGCTGATCTTGAACTCAGCTTTCGGTTCACATGAGCCATCTTCAGAGTGGTTGCATGGCCATTAACACAAAGGTATTCACTATCAAAGATGATATTCTGTTCGGTTGACATAAAATATTGCTATGCGACGATAACGGTCACCGAATAGCAGACGCAGGTCGTAAATTAATAATGCGGTTCTGTGACGTCATACCACCTGAGAGACTGAAATATTAACAACACAACCATATGTATAGATGCCATGTAATGTGTTGTGACTAGTTTAAAATGTGATTTTATTGAGTATGGGTTGCTTTGGTTTAACATAGATGGCCTCTAATATCTGTAGGTTCTTTTTACTGTGTGTATGTGTGAGTAACGTTGTGTTATCGACTAATATCTATCTAATATAACGTACATAGTTATGTTTTTCTAAGAAATGTTGTTTAGTAGAACTAAGTGAAAGGTGACAGATAAGTCTACGGAAGAGTGTGGTTGTAGTAAAACCAATATATGTAGTAGGTTTATTTTTAGTATCAGATATACAATCTCTTAATAGACATGTAAACTGATACACTACATTGGTTTTCTGTAGAGGATTTAGTTGTGCGGAGACTATGAGGTCCATTGTTTTAAATTCTTTTTAATATATGATGAGCTTAATTTGTTTCTTGTTATTAATGGGTTTAACATTTCTACGTATTATGTTTTTGAGTGTTGTTATATACAAATAAATAGACAACGGTCTTTCTGTGTAGGGCTAGAAAGTTTTTACCGTCTGAAACTATTCTGTACATATATAAATCTACCATCAGCCCGTACATTGAATATTGATGCCATATCTGGTCGGGTGCTCCTGCTATCCACCGAGAGGTCGTTGACAAAATCCGAACGGAGAATCTGTAATGTGATCGATCCCGACTTGGCAGCTTAGATACAGTCACTTTCTCACCGGAGCAATGTGGCTTCCCTGTGTCTCTTCTACAAATACTTCCACGGTTTCTGCACCGATTAACTTAGATCACTTGTGCCCCCTATATATGAATTTACTCGATCACAAGTTTAGCAACTAGGTCCCACCCTTTTACTGTGAAACCAATAAAATGTAAACGCAAATTCTACTCCAGCAGCTTCTTCTCTCGCACTTCCCGTCGGTTGAATTCTCTTTCGTTTACTTGCTTCCTCGACAGCTACAATCTCCAGGAATTTAAATGTAAAGTCAATAGTCATCTCCTATCTCACTGACTTTCATCCTCTTTCTCTCTCTTTCGCTCTCTCTCTCTCTCTCTCTCTCTCTCTCTCTCTCATGCTCCTTTCTCCGCCCGCTCTACTCTCATCAGTATTCTCATCCTTCTCTTACCCTCTTCCTGACACTCCCTGTAACCTGCCACTCTTTCTTATAACTTTCCGCCAATGTAACCCCCTGCTCACCAGTGGTAGTAAACTGCTTGGCTTGGGGCGATATGATTATAAAAAAAAAGATAGGGTTCAAATACTTTGGTGCATAAATTAGTAGTAACGAAGGGAAGGAATAAAATAAAATTAGACACAGAATAGTACTTGCTATTCGGTCAATACTGCAAATGGCTACAAAACCCAAACAGTCAGTCAGTTCAGTGCCATGCATGATACACGCTTGACCGAATTAATACCTTTCCAAAGGATATTTGCGCGTAAGTGAATACAATAGATTCAACTGGAATTCGAACTCGGCTCCCCGGCTCCCCGGCTCCCCGGCTTCTCGTTCGGAGCCGATATCTACTGTACCACAACGCACATCCCAAACATTAACCTGAAATTCACGTCATGTTCTTAGGTTACCTAGTTAGATTGAGACTTTCATATGGATATCTTACGCCAAACCCAAACAGAAATATCTAAACTGTCAGCTTTAAACAAACCGCTTTCTTTGATCAATGATTAAAGATGACTGTAGGAAAACCAAACCTTGCAGACTGGCGCTATACAATCGCAAACAAAGAACTGTAGGAAATAAAAAAATATCTCACTTGAGTTAATTCAACAGCAGTGACAGCTACAATGGATACCACATTTAAGTCGAATAGAAAATAATGACATGATCAAGATGTTGATATTTGTTTATATTTCTGAGATGAGGTAGTATTTACAGTATTTACATTATTCGGACTATTGTCCTCATCTTTGTTGCCATTTGTACGACGTTTAATAATAGATCATTCTATTTGTCTATATTTCTGAGATGAGGTAGTATTTACAGTATTTACATTATTCGGACTATTGTCCTCATCTTTGTTGCCATTTGTACGACGTTTAATAATAGATCATTCTATTTGTCTATATTTCTGAGATGAGGTAGTATTTACAGTATTTACATTATTCGGACTATTGTCCTCATCTTTGTTGCCATTTGTACGACGTTTAATAATAGATCATTCTATTTGTCTATATTTGTGAGATGAGGTAGTATTTACAGTATTTACATTATTCGGACTATTGTCCTCATCTTTGTTGCCATTTGTACGACGTTTAATAATAGATCATTCTATTTGTCTATATTTCTAAGATGAAGTAGTATTTACAGTATTTACATTATTCGAACTATTGTACACATCTTTGTTGCCATTTGTATAACATTTAATAATAGATCATTTTATTTGTCTATATTTCTGAGATGAGGTAGTATTTACAGTATTTACATTATTACATTATTTATTACATTGCCAAAGTACAACGTTTCAGCTTCTTCAGGTGTTAGGAATTTCGAACTCCATTCCTTGCGGGAAGCCTCGATTGGAAAGCATGAGTTATCTCCCTCTAACCCTGCAAGTTATTTGTTCACCACTGCTTTAGCCTGGTATTGAACTCACAACTCTAAGAGTCAAGTCAGGAACTAACCAACTATGTGTCCACAAGAGTAATTGAATTTTTGGGACTTATAAATCTAATGTCCAGTTACCCTTTTTTACCAAAATTCATACTGCAATTTTTTGATGTTAATGGTTATCGCTAGTATTTTTTTACCAGAGTTCATATTGCAATTTTTTGAACGTACAATATGAATTTTCGAATGCATGACATGAAATTTAAAATAAGGGGAGGACTGAGTCAAGACTAGCGAAATAGTATTGCACATACTTTCATCCGGGTTTGTACGAACCCAAAATGTATTTTCTAACGTGTCTACATCCGGACATTATTTCCGACCTTTCATTTAATCTTTCTCGTTCTGGATACTATAGCCAACTTTTCTCCTTGGTTCAATCAGTAGACATCACCAGCGCTGAACTCTTCTGGGTTTGGCCTTTTTAGAACACATTATAATCTCTCGAGAACATATTATGAATTATGAAATGACGATATAAAAAAAAAGAAAAGAAAGAAATGACGATACCGAAAGTTTCAAACCATAGTAGCGTAAACGGCTGTTATACATAATTTTAATATTTAAAATCTCTGCATGTTAAGTCTTTGGTTTATTTTTTCTTTAAATGCGTTTTCAGCACTTTTTAATACAATTGTTTACTGGTGTTATTTGACACGGTTTAATAACTGTTTAATATATATATATATATATATATATATATATATATATATATATGTGTGTGTGTGTGTGTGTGTGTGTGTGTGTGTGTGTGTGTGTTTATAAAATAAAAGTTTCATATGTATTTTTTAATAATACTCATTCAAAGGTTAAATTTATTCTTCTCGTGTCTCGCCATCTTTATTAACTATATAAAAAAAGATTGCACTGAAGCTACTTTTTATTATAATTGCATGTCTAAAAAATTCTGAAAAATATCTAACCGAAATTTTTAATCGTGTAAGTTCTTAGTGGCTAGACGATGGAATATGCTAAATTTTGTCTATTCTTTTCTTCTGTGTGCCTCGTCCCTTCGGGACGTAGGCGATCATGGCCTTCCACGCTTCCCTATCCCTGGTGGCTCTGAGCACGCCTTCTCCTGTTACACCATGCAATCCTCGTTACGTCGTCCACCTGATTAGGCCTTTCAAATATGTTATCCATTGCTTTCCCCTGTCTCTTTATCGCAGTCAGACATGATTGCCAAGAACGAATGACGAATAACAATCAACGTAAAATATTCTCCGATCTGGTTAACAGGAAATGTCACCCTTTAGAATAACAATGCAAATTTACACTCAATAAAATTATCTGAAGAGAAGTTCAAATCATTAGGTTGGGATATTTGTCTGGGCACTCTTAACACAGGCATTTTAGCACCCCAAGACTTCCATATAATCAGATCAATGGAACATATTTTTAGGTAATGAAGAGGTCAATTCAGCATTATTAGAATACTTTTATCGTTCAAGAGACAACTTATTTTCCTTTATTCTATCAACGTTCCACAGGGGATTATAAAAGCATTAGTCTTTGTTAAAATAGTGAAATAAAACAAGGTCCAGGCGTTATTTCGAAGGAACTAATATGGCGCCTGCCCTAGCCCAATTGTGAGTAAGCCCATCACAGAGACCAGTTTGCAGTGACTTTGGTCCTCACTGAATGCTTCACTCTCGTTATGGACTTGAACTATATAAAGTTAAGTTTACGGCGAAAGATGGTTAGTAAACTAATGAATAAAACAAAAGGGAAACTTATCTTAGCAGACGTGCTTAGTTTTCTGAGGAACTTTATATAGATATAGATAGGTAGATAGATGTACAATCTCAGGTAGAGTATATCTGTAATAGGACAATATAAATAAAGACAAATGAAAAACTTATCTTAGCTGATATGTTTCGTTTTCTGAGGGACTTTATATAGATATAGATTGGTACATAGATGTAAAATCCCAGGTAGAGTATATCTGTGAAGGCACAATATGAATAAGACAAAAGGAAAACTTATCTTAGCCGATGTATATATATATATATATATATATATATATATATATATATATTATAAATTATGTTTTAGAACATGTACATTATTTTTTAATATATGTCCTCGACAATCATATGTTTGTTTCAACGTTGGGTGCCCCACGTTTCTTCGGGAGGTAAAAGCAAAACTGAATTCGTCTGCTCCCTATATTTGGTTCATTGTTGTTGTTGTTGAACCAAATATAGGGAGCAGACGAATTCAGTTTTGCTTTTACCTCCCGAAGAAACGTGGGGCACCCAACGTTGAAACAAACATATGATTGTCGAGGACATATATTAAAAAATAATGTACATGTCCTAAAACATAATTTATAATATATATATATATATATATATATATATATATATATATATATATATATAGACAAAATTTTCGGGCTGAACCTATTCCGAGGAATTTTCGTGATAGGTGCTGTCTATGTTTACTGGAAAAAATTTCAATATTAAAATACTCCCACCAACACCGGCTACTGAATCTTAGGAGGGAATTCATCAGTAAATGCCGCCACAAGGCAAATTTTTTGAATACTTAAATTTAGAATTTAAATCCCCGTTGACTAGATGTTAGAATATAAATTAAAAGGATTCAATTTAAGTTTTAATCTTAATTTTACCTTAACGTTAACCTTAAAAAGTATTTTAACCCCCGCTACCTTCCTATCCCAAGCTTCTTTAATTGCCTATCTTTAGAAAATATAGATTCTTTTACTAAACCCCTTTTTCCTTGGTTAACACATATATGTATATATATATATAATTTTTAAACTGATAACTTCCTGTAATTGGGATTTAGCTCGCTTCTACCTAAAAGGTTTAATCAAATAAACTTAAATAAAAAATTTTAAAATCTTATATTGAAACCCATTCCTTCCCGCCCAAATACACTTCTTCAAACTGCTCAATATCTTAACCTTAAAAAAGTAATTTAACTCCCTTAGTTGTCTATCCCTATATATATATATATATATATATATTAACTTTAAATTTATGACTTCCTGTAATGGATAAACTTAATTAAAAAATTTTTAAGATATTACATTTAAATCTATTCCTCCCCCTCCTAAATATGCCGTTTCAAACCCCTGTAAAGATTCACTAGCCTCTACCATTTGATATTTGATACCTCGTCTACCTCTTCTCTCTACACCCTGTAACCGCGCCACTACTTGTTCTACTTTGTGACCGTTGTTAACCTAGCCCCTTCCACACTTTACCCCAGGGCCTTCGCCATTTGGAACAAAACAATGTCGCTGACGTAACGTAGAATCTCTATTAGAGATCCTATGTCGAAATGTACATCCGACACCTTTGAATTTTGAAAGTTTTGTCTAATTTATATTGGCTCTGTATTCTTAATACATTGAGCTCTCTGCCTGCATCACTTTTTAATGTTAAAAATTTTTAATATTGATTAGAATCAGGTTCTTGGAATTTACCTTCCTACTTATATCATACATCCCAATAGATGCGTCGAGATGGGTCATCAGTGATGTTACTCTTGGATTCATTGGGAGTTTCGGGTCTTTCAACATCAGACTCCCTCGTCCAAGTGACCCAGTCGGCTTTGGTCTCCCGCCAACTCCCATCTCGATATGAAACTTGCAAACGAGTTAAAAGGCAGTATTTATGCTTTTAGAGCAGTTAATGTCATTTTTTGCCACAGCCAATCAGTGTGTAGCAATTTTTTTTTTTCTTTTTCCTGGATGTCCCCCTGCCCCATTATTCTTTAAACAGGTATGTATGAGTTTTTGTTTTTTTTTCTCAATACGGGTGTTTTACACCACATATGTGTTATCAAGTTATAACTAAAATACTTCTTAACTTAAACACGCTCATTTCCTCTTTAAATTAGTTATCACTATACTAACGGTAAATTAAGATAAACGCTTAAAACATAAAATGCTTGCGACCTAAGACGTAAATTCAATAAAATTAAGGTTGTAACCAACTTGTTAATTTAAAAATCTACGTGTAAAAGACTAATAAGACTAATTTAAACAATATCATAAAAACGACTAAAAAAGTTAACTCATTTCGTGGACTAACACGCGTGCGAAAAAATTATAGCGAACGTCCTTTAAAACTAAAATTCGTATGGAATTACTAAAAAAATCGCGAAACTAAAAAATTCATAAACTATACATGTAAATGTCTAATAAAATAATACAATTTTTGATTAACCGTTTACAAAACCTATAATCCCCCCTCTAAATAGTTAAATATTTATTTAAATACATATACCGTATATGTATATAGTACACATACAGATACATTAGGACTATTGCAATTGTCACCTGAAAAGGACAGGTATTTTAATACAATGTTGTTAAAATACTATTTACAAATTGTATACTCCCAAAAATCAACATATATACACATACACACGTGTATATGTATAATTACAAATAACTGTCACTCGTGTATCATGTTAAAAAAAGAAAACCTTGATTCAGTTTTTAACTGCTTTACCATTCCAGGTGTCCGCCCTTCTTATCCACAACCAATTCGTTGCTCTTTCTGCAGCATTTGATATATCTCTCAGGGCCTTTCTTTTCGATGCTCCTAAAATGCCGATGCTCGTAAATGCCTTACTCAACGATGTTGCGATAAATCCGCGGCACCCTACTTCAACTGCCTGACATATTGCCTGCCATCCATTAGCTCGGCATGACTCTACGAGAGGTTGGTATTTGGCTATCTTCTTTTCATGCGTTGCTTCCATATTCTCTTCCCATGGGACTGAAAGTTCCCACATTATTACTTTCTTCGCAGAATTTGAATAAATAATAATATCTGGGCGAAGCTTAGTTTCTGCGATATTTGTAGGAAACTTTGTTTGTCTTTCCAAATCAACAAGCAATTGCCAATCCGGTACAGATAGCTTTTTAGTTCTACTTATTTGTGCGGACTGTTTCGTGCTACCGGCTTTCACGAAATTAACTCTTTGCCTTTCGGGACTAAATTTATTTGCTTTAATTGCATCCGAAATCACTTCAGCTATTACTTTGAGAACGCTGTCATGTCGCCAACGATAACGCCCTTCGCTTAAGGCTCTAGCACATCCTGACAGTAAGTGTTGCAATGATCCTTTACCCCCGCACAGTTGACATGCTGGGGATTCACTTTTGCTCCATTTGTGAAGGTTTGATGGACTTGGCAGAATATCATATACTGCTTGAATCTTGAATCTAATGAGGTTAAAGTCTGACCTCAATATGTCCGGCCATGTTATACGCCGTCGAACATAATTTTCCCATCTAGTCCAGGCACCCTGCTGTGACATTCCCACCATCTTAGCCCGTCTATTTTCTTCCATACCTTCTCTTACTTCTTTTTGCAATAGTACTCTTCTTTCTTTCTCTGTCACGTTCTCGAACCTTGTGCTAGGGAAGTAGCCCAAGCCTGTTGTTCCTCTGGCCACTGTGCCGACAATAGCTTTCTGCTGAAGTCTTTCTTCCGCTACTTTTAGTTCTCTAACTGCGTTCCACTTTCTTCCTGTCCGGATCTCAATACCTGCTTCTGATACATTTGGGTCTTTAGAGTCTCTATACAAGATCGCCTCCCTTGTACGTGTTACCACGAACTCTTCTATTCTACTTCGGATTAAAGAAAAACAATATATATATATATATATATATATATATATATATATATATGTATTTATTCTGTGCAAATACAGAATTATGGCTCAAGGCCGAAAACGGGAGGGGGAACAAAACTCGGGTTGGTCTTCCGTACTCTATCCTATACCTAGCTAATCGGATTCACGACCCATACATACGTTACAATGCTTCTCATTCACCACAAGAATTTGTCCATCAACACTCATACTTATCAAGCACCAAAATACCTCAAAACATACCAGGGACCTAAAAAACACCCCAAATGTACATAAAAATTGGGCTATGTACAATAATCCAATTTTTATGTACATTTGGGGTGTTTTTTAGGTCCCTGGTATGTTTTGAGGTATTTTGGTGCTTGATAAGTATGAGTGTTGATGGACAAATTCTTGTGGTGAATGAGAAGCATTGTAACGTATGTATGGGTCGTGAATCCGATTAGCTAGGTATAGGATAGAGTACGGAAGACCAACCCGAGTTTTGTTCCCCCTCCCGTTTTCGGCCTTGAGCCATAATTCTGTATTTGCACAGAATAAATACATATATATATATATATATATATATATATATATTGTAAATCATAAAATGTTTTGGGGAAATTTTACTATAAAATGTGCTGTTAATGTTTGTGAGTTCACTATTTATCCATAGATGGGACCCCCTAACAGGTTCTACCTTCTGGGGTCAGGGTGGATATGTGAACAACTGAAATTAAGAGGTTGTTCCTCCTTCTCAAAATCTCCAATCTTCCGATCAGAGGTCTTGCTGCCGGATGTAGTTTATCGTCATACCTAGAACGAATAAATCGGATTGGCCAAAGTTTAATGATAGAAACAAAGAACATAAAGACACTCGTCTGTATCTTTTGTTAAAGCATTGACAATATTCAATCTTACTACATTAGAACATATTTCGTGAACAAAAACGCTTCACCGAATGAAAAAGACAAAGGATTTTTTTCGAAATGAAAAGGTCAGTACTGACAAGAATAACTTCTTTGAAGTGCAAATCAATTAGAAAATCAATTCTTCTTGAGATATGGCTGCCTTTATGGTCACGCCCTCACAAACCAATCATTTGATCAGCTTGACGAAGTTGGATTCGATAAATTGTCAACCGAAGTCATAAAACCTAATCAGTCAATTCCATCATCGGAAAATGAAATTCATGTATTATTTTACCGACCTGACCTAGATTTATTTCGAATGATCTTATCAATTCTATTGAGCATGTTTTAGAGACCCTCAGTAGAGGTCTAAGCTTTCGGGCGTGCTCATTAATTCTACAAAGTGGGTGACTAATGCCTTTGGTGAGTCAATAGGCTTAAGAAAACCTTTCTATCAAAAAGAAGACGAAACCATTTATCAGGCCTAAACAGACACATCGATAGTAAATGTTATGCACGATAGAAATTAAAGGGTGGCATTAATGTCCGCATATGCAGCCTCATTGGATGATCTAGTCAGATCAACAATGAGTAATTTTATATCCAGTCAAAAACTTGGAAACTCAGGAATTTTTTTTCTCGTGGAAGAGGCTTGGCGGTATTGAACTGAAATTCTTCTAGTTAATGTGTCAGGTTTATACAACGCATACATCTCCATAATGTCTACTGAATCATATTTTATTAAAAGCCAGAAACTGGTAATGTATTTGCCTTTTCAACGTTTATTTACCCTTCCATACAAATGAATATAGGTCAGTCGAGAGTGGATGCAAGTTTTTATCAAATTTTTTCACTTACTTTTTTATAAGTCGATTTCATGTACAGTGCGACTACTGTTTTTTGTATAAATTTTAACCGGTTCAAAAAAAAAAAGATTAGCTTGTATATAGTGCAACTTAACCGTTCAAACAAATCAACATAGGTTAGTCAAGAGCGGATGCAAGTTTTTGATCATGTAATTTCGGTTATCGTATATACTGGTGTATGAGTCGACTTTATATATAGTTCGACCCCTGAATTGCTTTTACAGGAATTTTAACCTCTCCTGAAAAATTAACTTGTATATATATAGTGCAAAAACCTTCCGAACAAATCAATATTGGTCAGTCAAGAGTGGATGCAATTTTTTTGATCAAGTATTTTTGGCTACTGTGTATACTAGTGTATAAGTCGACTTCATGTCATGTGCGACACCTGAATTTTTTTGCATTAATTTTAACCCCTCAAGAAGAAAAATTAAGCTGTATATAGTGAAACTTAACCTTCAACAAACATATATTTAGATCAGTCAAGAGTGGATGCAAGTTTTTATAAAGTATTTTCCGTTACCGTATATATCTTGTATAAGTCGACTTCATGTAAAGTGCGATCACTGAATATTTTGCATGAAAATAATTAATCTACATATAATACAACCGGGCACCAATAATGCATGATTTATAACCTCTACAAAAGAATTACCTGTGTATAGTTCGACACCCAATTTTTTAATAAAAAAAACTGATCATGAATAAAAACTCGTACTAGAAACGAGTAGAATCGCTATTCGTTCAGCCATATTCAAAATTCAAGGGCTTGACGTTTTCGAAATGCAGAACTAAAAAAAGATGTTTTCTTTAACTAAATCTTCTTCTTCTTTTTTTTCTGTGTGCTTTGTTCATGCCAGCCATAGTCGATCATGACTCTCCACAACTACCTATCGTTTGTAGATCTTAGTAAACTTTGTCTTTTTATTATCCCTCTCGCTCCCTGTTCCAACATTCATTTATAATAGCTTTTTAGATAGGCTACTCGGTTTTTCTTCTATCTTGTATTTAGAATGTCTTTTGCGTGTTATATTCTCCAAACCATTTTCCTTATTACGTGCCCTAGGAATTTCAAGTGTCGCTTTCTGATTCTAAATATTAAAGTCCTTTTATCGACATTTTAGATAGAACATTGGCCATTACTAGATGCAAGGAAAATTCCTCTTTAGCAAAAATGCCCCTAAATCTGTTCATAGAATGTCCATCAGTTATGTGTGCAAATCATAAGAAAATGAAGATATCTCCATAGGGTTTATTGAATAACGTAGGTAAGCAAATGAAGTTTTATTTTTTCTGGATGGGTTTATGGCTGCATGCAACACGATGACTAATTTTCTGTGTTTTGCGCTACTAGGTTGGCATATAGGTCCCACCTTTTTACCGTTAAATACAACCGCCACTTCTACTCGAACAGTTCCTTTTCTCGTGCAATTGACTCCTAGCAATGTTTTAACCGTGAGACTCATTGGGGAGGAGTTAAATTTACTTAGAACGACAAACGATAATGGTTATGTTAGTCACTTTGATGTGTGGCTTCCGTTTAAATGAACAAACATTACTGAACTGCGTTTACGTATTCCAACTTTAAAACAAATTGTAACTGACGATGAACAGTAGATACATTACAACAAGTCAAAACGCTTTATCATGCCTGATTGAATGTCATATCATCCGTGCAGCTAAGGTAGCCTGGCACAAAACAAAATAAACTAAATAAAATTTTGAGAGGTCACTTTGAGGTAAATGTTAAGGTGGGGAGACCCAGGCAGCCTTGTTTAACGGTATTTGAAATTAATACTTTTAAATTTGACTCGAACACTGGCAATTGTCACCAACTGAAGTTCGTACAATTCGGCAAAAAGTTTGTCATTTTGTTCAAATCAAACTTATTAGCAATAGGCTGCGAGAATAATTTGATCATCAGTGCTCTGTGTCGCATTTAATTTAGGGTTTGTCTGAAATTGTTGAACTAGAATTCGCTGGTAATGTCCATCATTCCGATATTTCAATATCGGTGGCCTATTTGTCAATTCTGGCGAAATAAGAGTATCAGGATCTAAGGGGAAAAATCCAAACATTACTTTCTACTTTTTTTTTATTTCTTTGAAAAAAAAAAAAATACAAAGCACAAAAAGAAATTACATCATGACAGGTGAAATGTTTGTTCAGGTGTCACGGGCTGACCGGGCACTTGTTTGTTGGAGATTCTAAACAGAACTCACCTCTTCTCTCCGTCTCTGTTTCTTTGGGGTCTGAATTGGGTGTGACACGTCTATTTTACTTATCATGTTGTTGGTGTAACTTACTTAAAACTAACCACCACTGAGTTTTTGGAATGGAGTTCTCCGCCATATTTGATTGCCAACACCTAATAAAACATCGACAAATGTGTTTAAAAATGCATACACCTCAAATAAAGTTTCAGAAAAATATATTTTATTTTTGATAAATTAAAAAAAAATTATATATGTTTATAAAACAGACTATTACTATAAAAACCTTAGGGTTACTATAAAAATAATCTAAAAAAGTAGAATTCATAGATAGATAGATAGATAGATAAATAGATAGATAGATAGATAGATAGATAATGAGCAGAATGAAATAGATAGATAGATAGATAGATAGATAGATTTGTCTGACTCAGCACCAACTACGAAAAACTGTCAAAATTAACCTTTTATGCATACAAAACATTATTTGAAGAAAACAAAAATTGATAAATTCCCCTTTACCCATATATATATATATATATATATATATATATATATATATATACATATATATATATATATCGACAACTGTGTTTAAAAATGCATACACCTCAAATAAAGTTTCAGAAAAATATTTTTTATTTTTGATAAATTAAAAAAAAATTATATATGTCTATAAAACAGACTATTACTATAAAAACCTTAGGGTTACTATAAAAAATAATCTAAAAAAAGTAGAATTCATAGATAGATAGATAGATAGATAGATAGATATATTTGTCTGACTCAGCGCCAACTACGAAAAACTGTCAAAATTAACCTTTTATGCATACAAAACATTATTTGAAGAAAACAAAAATTGATAAATTCCCCTTTACCCATATATATATATATATATATATATATATATTCTTAAATATAAGAGACAATTAATGTCTATTATGTTTAATCATGAGCCGTTCTAAACATCATATTTTGGCTTTAATTTCAGTTGAAAATAAAGACAAAAATTCTCCAACATTTGAATTTTTGTCTTTCTTTTCACGTGAAATTAAAGCCAAAATACGATGTTTAGAACGGCTCATGATTAAACATAAGAGACATTCATTGTCTCTTATATTTAGCAGTATATGTTTAGAAAATTATCTGCTGCATCGATACACTATATATATATATATATATATATATATATATATATATATGAATAAAGAACGAAGAAAAAATAATTGCAACGTTCAAAACATTAATTTAAACTAGTGCTCAATATAAAAAATAGCAATGAAGATTATAAATCATACTTTAGAACATGTACAAACTACTACAAAATTATACATTTTGTTTCGACAATGAAAGAACAATGTCTCATCAGATAGTTAATAATAATGTTAATTTTTTTAATTTGAAGCAGTGCTCAGTATAAACATAGACCAATTAATATTCATTAATTATTACTTTAGAACATGTACAAACTACTAGATGTTCTTTCAATGTCGGAACAAAATATACAGTTTTGTAGTAGCTTGTAATTTGTACATGTTCTAAAGCATAAATTATAATATATATATATATATATATATATATATATATACGTTTCTCGCGTTTTAATGAGATCATATTTAATGCTTGTTGTGAAATTTCAGTTTGTGATAGACTGAATTTTGTAATTTCTATATCAATAGACAATTTACCTTCCTTCTCGACCTTCGCCTCTGTTTCCTGAAACGTTCGGCACACTTTCTTTTATAATATTTTATTTCGAATGACAGCAGACGCCGGTTACACAATGACAATGAAAGTGTTTGTCGTCTGCCAGTGAAGTAAGTCCACCATCGCCTCCTTCTCCTCCTCTCACCTGAAATCCCTAAACTGAAAACTGTTATTTTTCTTCTTTTGTTCGCAATGATGCCGGGTTATTTGATAGCGTCTCTCCATTTTCTCGCTTGTCATTCAGGATATGAGCTGGTTAGGAAAATAACTTCAATTTGCTCTCCACCGTCCACGTCAGGCGTGTTTTATCGTTTTTCTTTCTTAATATATGCCTATCAAAAGACATAGTGGGTGTATATTCATTTATGCACGCCCGTACTTGGATATTTAATAGGATTAGCTTAATCTGACACAAGGCCACCATAATGGAACTGATAGGGACAACTGAGTTATATTCTTTTTAGAATTTGGTCTGCGATACTAGCTTGTAGCATTGACACTACGGTTGGCACTTTGTTTATATTTAATTGATTGATTCATTTTCTACGGTTTATCAACCCTTTTCTGTTTAATTAACACTAATATTTTTAGACTGTATATTTAATTTTTGCCAATATGATAAAGTCGTTTAGTTTTTATATATATATATATATATATATATATATATATATATATATATATATATATATTAATGCAGGTTTTATTGAATATTATAGACAAGTTTTGTCTATTAATTTTGTGTAGGATCCGTTCATACCGTCTGATATACTTGATGGTGATATCGTTGAAAGACAACAAAAAAACACAGTAATTGTTGATTTTTTTTATCGGGTCTAAGCTTTCGGCTCACATAAGCCATTATCAAAGAGTAAATATTAAATATTAACACACATTAGTATTTATGAGTTTTTTTAGGATGTTTTCATCTAGTTGGTAGTTGGAGTGTATCTGGCTACGGTATAAGAGAGTGATATGTTTAGGATTGGTTGGGTTAGTATCATGTGTTGTTTTTTCCATGTTAAGCTTTTTAAGAAAATAACGTATTTGCTCATCAACTATGTAGTTGGGAAAATTATTATTGGTGAGTGTCTGTTTTATGTTTTTTAGTTCACTGTGGAAGATCTGATTTGTAGAAGAATTGACTTTTGCACGATATAATATAATATAAAATCTATTATCACGTATGGCACTTAATTGACTGACTGATCGTGTATAGAGAATGGCGTAGACCCTATGGAAAGTTTTCTCCGTTCTAAGCATCCTATGCAGAGACAATATTTGATATCATGCGATGGCCCTACTCGACAAACAAAGAACTATATATACAGCCCACCCCAGAATGCATACACTCTTCAGAAATGTAAAACTAGTATAGATATTGTAATACTAAAATTATTCAGATATCATGAGACTAACACAAGTTACCTTTGGACTTTACAATCACAGTCAGTCAGTTAAGTGCCATACGTGAAACACGCTTGGGCGACCATGTCTCGAAAGAGATATGACTGACTGGGCAGAAGATTATCCCGCACTAGGTTGTCATTGCTTTCTGCGGTAGACTGGTTGCCGACCAAGGCTATTGAACCCAATCTGTCCTGTTATTTAACCCATAACTGGAAGGAATAGACGGATTAATACCTTTTCCAAGGGTATTTGCGCGTAAGGGAAGGCAATGAATTCAACTGGAATTCGAACTCGGCTACCCGATTTCTCGTTCCGAGCCGATATCCACTGTACCACCAAGAGATGCTTAAAATGGTGGCATTTAATTTCCTGACGTTTATTAGTGCGACGAACTCCTGCTTGGGCAACGTTGGTCTAATCACATCTCTCCCAAGGTAATTTGCCCAACAAGAATTGGATCTCTTCTCTCCGATTAACAATTCTGAGTTATTCAAAGAGGTAAACCATCTTGCTACTAATCGGACAGAATATTTCGATTTCGCAATGAACTAACCTATAGAGACGGATATGCTGCTAAACAAAAACAGCAAACTAGCAACCAACAATTCATTTATATATATATATATATATATATATATATATATAAATTTTTCTATAAATTTTTCTATCATTTTTTAATATTTAAAAAAAAATTTTTAATTTTAATTTTAATTTTTTTTTTTATGTATATGTGTATATTTGTGTGTGGATGTGCATATTTGTATATATATGTATATATATGTATATATGTATTTATGTATGTGGGCTATATGTAATTTTGAAAAAAATTTTTTAGCTATTTAAATGCTCCTTTTCATAATATTCATTAATATGTATGTGTTGAGTGCATATGGAATATGTATATATATATATATATATATGTGTGTGTGTGCGTGTGTGTGTGTGTATATGTGTGCATGTATGTGTACACATGTATATTGTGTGTATATGAATTTTTTGTATATAGGTGTGTACACACATATATATGTGTGTATGCGCATGTATATGTATTTAAGTGTGTAATAAATTGAATGTATGTGTGTGTATGTGTATGTATATATGTATTCTTATTCGTAGAATTGTGTGTATATATATATGTATGTATGTGTGTACTTCTATAGGTATGTATATAATAATTGTAATTAATTTTTTTTTTTACCTAGTGTTGTCTTTATTTAGTTTAATTTCAAATGACCTAATTTTTTTAAAAATAATTTTATTTTAAATCCTATATCTTTTTATTCCCTTTTATTAATAATTATGCCTTTTTAAGTAAAGGCCTTTTTCTAATACTTCAACGTTTTGGGGAAATTAGGTTTTTGAATTTGTCCAGCGTCTGTAATATTTTAAAAAAAATTTTTCTTTAGTTTCTTTCTTTTTCCCTCCCTTCCTTCTTTTATCTCTCTTACCACCTTTTTTCCGTGTTGCTTAAACTTACGTCGATTTAACACGGCTGTCTGTTAATTTTTAGTTACATTCTCCCTTTTTTTTGCAAACCCAGACGATGTCAATTTTTTTTTCTTTACTTATTTATTTGATTTTATTCTATCTTTTTCTTTTTTTTTTTCGTTTTCTTTTTCTTTTTCTTTCCCTTTATTTTTATTTTTATTTTATTTTATTTTATTATTTATTTTTTAATTTCTTTGCAATCTATTTAAAAAGGAAAAGTAGACTAATTTTTCTCCAGTTTCTGAAAGGTTTTTTCTGTTGCTGAGGTGATGTGTCGTCCCCCGTGGGGATCTTCATATCGAAATGGCCATTCAACATCTTTGAATTAATCCTTTTTTAATATATATATATATATATATATATATATATATATATATGGGGTGTTCATAAAGTTCGTGTGTACTTAAAAAAATTTTTTTTAATTATTTGTGTTTGCGATAAAAATAATTTATAATAAAGGATTAGAAAGAAGTAAATCGATATTTTTTAGGCTTTATTGAAATTTTATTTATATTTCCACATGTCCTCCATCATTAGCAATACAAAGGGTAATACGATTCTGCAGTTAACGGAAAACATTTGCCAACTGATTTACTGTATTGCCTGAAATCACATTAGTTATTTTAGCTTTCAAATCTTCTAATAAACTAGGTTTGGTTGCATACACAATTGTTTTTACATGAAAAAAATCTAATGGAGTCAAATCTAGCGAAATGGCCCACCCCATACGATCCATCTGTTAGGAAAATTCCTGATTTCGAAACCGTCTAACACGCAGAGCAAAGTGACAAGGGGCTCCATCTTGTTGAAACACTGTATTATCTTTCAAGTTTAATTGTTCAAGTTCATTTTTATAGATTATTTCTATCACAAATACAAATAAATTGATAAATGATTTAAAGTGCACACCGTGTATATTACGTTTGTCTTTTTACTGTCATCTGTCAGCCTCTCGTCTGTTATCCATTGACACAAGATCGTTATGTAGGTTACTTTCACAGCAACTTTAGGCCAATTTTGTGACAAAGTATATAGATCGGTAGCAGGCCTAAAGAGTCATATAAAAAAAGGATTAGAAAGAAGTAAATCGACATATTTTAAGGTTTTATTGAAAATTTTATTTAAATTTCCACATGTCCTCCTTCATTAGCAATACAAAGGGTAATACGATTCTGCAGTTAACGGAAAACATTTGCCAACTGATTTACAGTAATACGTGAAATCACATTAGTATTAATGGCTATACTTAAAACTAGGTACATTAAAATTTATAACATTTTTTACAGATTATTTCTGTCACAAATATAAATAAAGTTATAAATTTCTAAAGTGCACACGGACTTTATGGACACTCTGTGTGTGTATATATGTGCATCCAAAGGTTTATTTGTTCTTTCCAGGGCGCAGGCCTGGTCAGGATTGTATGAGATCGGCAGTTGCCTATTCAGCACGTTTCCCCTCTCTAAGCCACTGATCTAGTCCAAGGGAAAAGCAGAGACCAATACAGATTGAAATTAGCTTTGCCGCAAGAATTGTCAGAACAAAGTTGAACATAACATTGAACTGTCTTAGGGACACCGGCTCAGGATTTATCCTCGGAGTTTTCCTTCCCTTCCCTATAACTGGTTACAACCTAAGCACTGGTTTTAGGGCGCCAAGACCTACCTTCACGCCTTCTCTTGTCAGTAGCAACAGTGCTGCCGGGTTTACCAGCCAAGACACACAGTAAATAAGACTTAAACCTTTCCGATCTATCTGTTAGGAAAATTCCTGATTTCGAAACCGTCTAACACGCAGAGCAAAGTGACAAGGGGCTCCATCTTGTTGAAACACTGTATTATCTTTCAAGTTTAATTGTTCAAGCTCATTTTTCTACAGATTATTTCTATCACGAACACAAATGAAGTCATAAATTTTTTTAAAGTGGACACGAAATTTATGGATATATATATATGTGTGTGTGTGTGTGTGTGTGTGCTCTCATTACGATTGATCTCTCTGGAGAAGAAAATTTTAAAAACAGTTTCTACTTCTGCTATATGCGTCACTCTTCAGATTTGAATTGAGTTCTTTCGGTGACTGGCGTGTGTATAAACTGCTTATATACAACACGTTAAAATTTCCTTTCTCTGATTCCATGCGTCGATGGCTTAGGGAGTAGCGACTCCGACTGACACCAAATCGGTCGAGTTTCAATCCCGGCCAGAAGAAATTGGATGTGTCTAGCCACACTGATGAGCTGTGATACAGCGAAACAGGCTTGTATGTGGATGACTAATATATATATACCGATTTACAAATTTCGCGAATACATCGTCATGATGTTTTCACTCGTCAGGGCTAGTTTTCCTTACGGTGTCCTCACGAAATTTCGAAATCGCCATGAACCTGCTCACTCTGTGCTTCCTAGAGCTTCATCTCCACCCGATATCGCGCACTTTACAATAAAAACTTTCTTGCCAAAATACATTTTATCAGTAAAACCACTGAAAAAACAATAACCTTGGTGCTAAACATTCTCACAATTAAACACTATATATATATATATATATATATATATATATGAATTTCTTACATGTTACATTTTATACATGTTGATGTGGTACAAGGCCGGAAAGGGAATGGTGAAAGACTGGTCAACACTAACTATCCTATACCTCGCTAATACCACTCGCGGACCATTCACTCTAACAATTTCCGCACTCGACACAAGAACCCGTCCTTCTCCATTCGATCCAATAATTACCACAATACCACATATTCGACGGTGTCCTACTAAAAACGTATGTTTATATTCATATACTCTGTATCTCTGACATTGAGTTTTTTCAATTATTACATCGAATCAATCGCTGCATCTCCTGTTAGAAAATTCGGGTCACTGTGTCGTGCCTAAAATTTTGTCACGTCAGAGTCCATCTTGCACATTTATAAATCTACCATTTGTCCGTGCATTTAATACTATTGTCATAACTGGTCGAGCGCTCCTGCTATTCATCTTGAGGTTATTGACAAAATCCAAAGAAGGATCTGCAATGTAATCCATCTTGACTTGGCATCTCGACTTCAGTCTCTTTCTCATCGACGTGATGTGGCTTCCTTCTGTCTTTTCTAAAAATATTTTCATAACCTCTGCTCTGACAAGCGTTCCGAGCCGATATCCAATGTACCACAACGCACATCCGCTTGACGTGATACAATTTTTAAAAAATGCATAATAACAGAAAGTTAGGGAGAGAGAAAGAAAAAAGCTTGCTACATATTTGAGGACACGCCTTTCGTGGGTCATAAATGGTAATTGTCTGAATGTCATATTACAGAGGCATGCGTGAAAATTTAACGTTTATTTTCCTTTCGAATCAAGAGCGTTAAAAATGGCAGCTTCTAATCTGACACAAGAAATAAAAATCTCACTGCGCGCCTGACAACAACGACCGACAACTGCTTCGTGTTCAAGTGCAGAAATGAGATCGAGCCTTCTGGTAAGGACTTGCCCCTAAAAAACATTTTAAGGAGTCAGACGTCGTAAGGATGAATAAGTCCAGCTTCAGGACACCATCAAACATAACCTCAATAATTCAATAACCCCAACATCCGAGATTCTATCCGTCTAGCGAACATGAATTTCAGAAACACGTCAGAAACAGGGAATGAATGACCCGGAAGAATTACGTGATATGCTCAAAGCTTTCGAATGGTCGGGATGATTTGGGTCTTCGACAATTAGAGAAACATTTCCACTAAATCAAGAAATTGAACAGGATGATTTTAATCCACTGAAATATGTCATCGCTGAAGAGACTAACCAGTCGTCTTACAATACCAAGGATTCATTTTATATAGATGCGAGTTTTTTTTATGTTTAACGATGAAAATACGGCTTTAGATAAATGTGTACGGCTGATAACTTTTCAGTAGACCCCCACCCTCATGCACATACGAGTTGGATAACTTCGTTAAGATATTCAACTAGGGGAAGGGAAAACATTAATGTAACACGCTAATGTAGCCTCTAATATTAATTGTGGCTTTAATTTCAGATGAAAATAAAGACAAAAATTCTCCAACATTTGGATAATTTTTTATTAAGTTATATTTATTTTCACCTGAAATTAAATTAAAATGAAATTAAAGCCAAAATACGATGTTTAGAACGGCTCATGATTAAACATAATAGACATTCATTGTCTCTTATACTTAACAGTATATGTTTAGAAAATTATCTGGTGCCTCGATACACTATATATATATATATATATATATATATATATATATATGCTATTAAATATAAGAGACAATGAATGTCTATTATGTTTAATCATGAGCCGTTCTAAACGTCGTATTTTTGCTTTAATTTCAGTTGAAAATAAAGACAAAAATTCTCCAACATTTGGATAATTATTTATTGGTTTTCTTCTAAGCTTTCGGCTCACATGAGCCATCTTCAGAGAGGTAGTATAAACTGAAATATTATAAAATCCACCATCACCGACGATTTTATTTTGTGTTGACATAAAACTCCGCTTGGCAACGGCAATGGTTACCAAAAATAATAAACGCAGTTCTTAAGTTTGCGATGCGGTTTTATGACGTCACACCGCGGGATAGCGCGAAATGACAACAAAACCATCTAGTCAAATGCAATGTAATATGTTATTTCCTGTTTTAAAGTTGATTTTATTGAGTGTTGGTTGTTTTGATTTGATGTACATGGCCTCCAATATCTGCAGGTTCCTCTTACTGTGTGTATGAGTAAGGATCACCGTATTGTTGACCAAAATCTGTCTGATATTACCTACATGTTTATGTTTTTCAGAGAAATGTTGTTTAATAGTACTCTGATCAGAAAGATGACATGTAAGTCTACGGGAGAGCGTGGTTGTGGTAAAACCAATATATGTACTAGGTTTTTGAGTAGTATCAGAGATGCAATCTCTGAATGGGCATGTAAATTGGTACACTACATTGGTTTTTTGTAAAGAATTTAGTTTAGTGCCTGTTGGGTTATTATAGACTATGAGGTCAATTGTTTTAAACTTTTTATAATATATAATAAGTTTAATTTGATTATTACTTTCAACTGGTTTAACATTTCTACGTATTATGTTTTTAAGAGTTTTTTCATCTTGTTTATAATTATTATGTATTTGGTTGCAATAGTATAAGTTAATAGTGTTATGTTTATTTTGATGTAAACCATTATTATTAATATTATCATTATTGTTAGAGCTATTGTTAAGTTTGTTGAGATATATTTTAATTTGTTGATCAATAACGGAGTTAGGAAATCCATTATTGACTAGTGTTTGCTTAATGTTGTGTAATTCTTTAAGCCGAAAGCTTAGAAGAAAACCAATAAATAATTATCCAAATGTTGGAGAATTTTTGTCTTTATTTTCAACTGAAATTAAAGCAAAAATACGACGTTTAGAACGGCTCATGATTAAACATAATAGACATTCATTGTCTCTTATATTTAATAGCATATGTCTAGAAAATTACTTGCTGCCTCGATATACTAAATATATATATATATATATATATATATATATATATTCAAAGTTCAAATAGTGCTTTTAAACACAGACCTTTCCTGATTCTCAAAATGTCTATTAAACGTAAACAAAGAGAATTTTGAAGAATTCATTTTTGATTTATTAATCCTACATATTTTAATTTGCTGCTTAAACGTTATTTTAATGGATAAATAAATAAAAGATCAATTTCTAAAAATATATATCATTATAGTAACAAATGATTAATTTCTGTGATCTTTTTGATAATAAGTTCTTTAAAATTAATGAACTTTCTATGAGATTCAAATGGAATTGATTTTTAGTCAGCGATATGGCTCTTTTTATGAGAGTAGATAAATATTGCACAATATGCCTGATAAGATCCAAGTGTTTTTTCCCCGGCAAGATATCTAAATATCTAAATTGCACCTCCCGCCACCGGCTGTTATATGTGAAATAGTGGAATTCAAATATGTAGTAGGCTAATTGTTACCCTCTCCCCATAGACTAACAGTCGTTGTACTCTGTTTAATTTCATAATATATCAATATTAAGCGAAAAGAGGGGACTCTTTATATAAGATCATATAGCGGCGGGGAGAGGTAAATTCTGCCATGGAATAGGAGGATGCATTCCAACCAATCTGGTAAAACATTAACGGCCAAATAATCAGATATTTTTATTTTCTCATTTCGTTTTGTTTCCGTAACTCTAGAACACTAACCATGGGTATACATTACCCAGCGTAAATGACACCATTCTAATTACAATTTAATTACAATTTTCAGTACCTGATTTTCTTACCAAAATAATATGTTTTTAGTCCCTATTAATTTTTTTTTTAATCATATCACTCTGAGCAAGGCGGTAACGCCACTGATGTGCAGGGGGCTACGTAAGAGTGAAAATATTAGAAGAGAGAAATCCGGAAAGCACATCCTAAACAGGGAACAAGGGATGAGCCTCTACACCTGTTCAATAGACATGGGTGGAGTGTGAACCGGGTGATAGTTTAGTCTATCTACTCTAATTGAAAAAAGAAAAGTGAAAAGATTGGAAAAGAGAAATCCGGAAAGAACATCCTAAACAGGGAACAAGGGATGAGCCTCTTCACCTGTTCAGTAACCCAAAGTACAAATGTTGGAGTGTCTGCATGTAAAATATTTCAAATAAAGCTTTGTATTTAATATTTTTTTAATATTTTCAAAATTGGGTATGATATACCCATGGTTAGTAATGGTGTCACTTTAATTGATGGTTAGCGTTCCAGGATTAAAGATTAAACTTTATTCCCAATTTGCATTAACAATAACAGAGAACAATAAATATAGGTGATAATTCAACCATTCATCACATTTTTATCTATTATATTTATGTAAAAACAGAGTTTTAATGCATGTTATATTTATGGGCAAAGGTGCTCAATATCAGAGATTGAGTCCTTTATAGTAGTTACCTCCACTCAGTCCCTGAAAAAGAAAAACAGCATAGCATGATGTTAAAAGATCCCCAAACTTAATATAAACAAAGTTTTTTTCCGTTAAAATGTTCAAGAAAAAAACCGTATTTTTTAATTATTAAAAAAGGTTTTAATAATTTCTAAAACTTTAGAAATTTTGGTTAAAAATCTTGTCTTCATCGGCGTAGAACCAGATTTTATTATTGATTAAATTAACGATCGTTTCTGGTGAAAAACACATTAATTTGAAAATTTTTTGCAAAAGTCAAATAATTGTCTTATTAGAACTTTCAAGACTTATTCACACATGAATGATATTACTTTTTAAATTATTATTTTTAGAAAACTTTGCGTCTGTTACTCACGCTTCTCTTAATTTCATAAAAAATCTAGAAATTAAATTATGATCTCAGAATTCTTCAAACACAGGACCCCTTGGGAAATATAAATCATTTTTTTTTTTTTTTTTTGACAGTTACTACTTTAAAGAAAATCTGCTCCAAATAGTAAAATAAAAATTGCAATAAAACTATGACATTATTTAATTAGATAAGCGTTTAATTGCTTTTATAAACAACTAGCAATATAGCCCGGCGTTGCTCGGGTGTAATGAAAGCTTTAAAACTAATCCATGGTCCTAGAGCTCAGACACTTTGAACGTTGGCACGAAAGACTAAAAAGCAATAGTTGTTTTCAGTTAAAGCGAAACCGTAGTATGAAAGAAAAACGAATGGATGTAAGTCAAATTTTGATTTCCTGGTATTTTTTTTTTATAATCGTATCACCCCGAGCAAGGCGGTAATGCCACTGATGTACAGGGGGGCTACATAAGTGTAAAAAAAGATTAATTAGAAGAGAGTGAAGAGGAAAACGAATCAGTTAGAAATGAGCAATAGAAGGATGAGAATGCAGGTGTGATGACAGTTTCAAAGGTGGAGAGAAAGGAAAGGATATATGAGGTGGGAAAAGAACTAGAGTCAAATGTTTAATAGATGAATATTGACATGGTATTTAAATTCCTGGAGGTTGTAGCCGTCAGGAAAGCAAGAATATGGGAGCGAGTTCCACAGGCGGGAAGTGAGAGAGAAGAAGCCGCAGGAGTAGAATTTTCGTCTGCATTTGGCTAACCTAACTGTGAATGGGTGGGACCCAGTTGCCAATCTGGTTGCACGAGTAAACACCTGTTGAGGAGGCACCAGTGACTTAAGTTCGTTCGAGCAGAAGCCATAAAAGTATTTATAGGACAGACAAAGGGAGACCACATCTCGTCGGTGGGGAAGTCACCAAGTCAGTACCTATCACATTACTGATTCTCCTTTGGAGCCTGTCGAGAACACTGAGATGAACGGCAGGGGCGCCTGACCATATATGGCAGCAGTATTCCAAGCACAGACGAATGGTTGATTTGTATATATGCAGGATGGATTCAGGCGGAAAAAACATCCTGGCCTGACACAGTGACCCAACCTTCTTAGCAGTGAATTTAGCTATGGACTCGATGTAGTGGTTCCATTTGAGATCAGAAGAGAGGGTAAGGCCGAGGAGGCGCAGTGTATTTCTCTCAGGGAGAATCGCTTGGTCCATGCTTATGGGGGCAGGCGAGGTTGCCTGTGATGATTGACAGACAACAGCTTGGTCTTAGACGCATTGAAATTGACAAACCACTTCTTGTCCCAATTCACCACAGAGTGTAGATCCCGTTCAAGGTCAGCAGCAAGATTATGTTTGTCCGCCACGACGGGTTTCTTACTGATGCGGGTGTAAGTTGTGGTATCATCTGCGTAGATGCCTACTTGGCACTTGATCTCATCTGGGAGGTCATTGATGAAAACAAGGAAGACCGTTGGGCCCAGGATAGAGCCCTGTGGGACACCAGCATTTGTACTGTAGGATGAAGAGACATGCCCATTCAAAACGACCTTCATTTTGCGGTTATTTAAAAAAGATTGGATTAGATCAAGCAAGCGTCCGGTAATACCGTAACCCCGTAGCTTGCATAGAAGGCCAGAGTGCCAAACCCTGTCAAAACCCTTGGAGGTGTCCAGAGCAACAGCACGAGTCTCGCCTGACTCATCAAGGGCCTGGAGCATGTACTTCCTAACGGTTGTTAGCATGTCGTCCGTGGACCTGGCAAAGCGGAAGCCATACTGCCTGTCAGAGTAGAGTTTGTGGGCAGTAAGATGTTGAACTATTTCAGCATTAATTATGGCCTCGAACACTTTTCCGAAAATTGGTAGAAGACTGATAGGGCGGTAGTTGGATGGGTCACCAGAGTTCTTAAATGCAGGAACGACTGAAGAGAAATTCCAGCATGCAGGAAAACAGGAAGCAGAAAGGCAGTAATTAAATAGTTTAGAGAGGATAGGGAAAAGTTCAGGAGCACACCTCTTAAGGACTATCACCGGGATTCCATCACCACCGCTTGCCTTATGGGGGTCAAGTTTTGAAATTACTCGGGATACTACTGTCGGGGTAATATATACGTCGTACAGTTTGGCCTCAGTTCTAATAGGGAAGTCGGGTGAAGGTACTCCAGACGAGTCAAATGTGGAGTTGGATGAGAATCTGCGAGCAAAGCACTCAGCTTTGTCCACAGATGACGTGAGAACCTCAAATTCATTGATTAAAGGAGGTATTGAGGATTTGCTATTGTTCAGCACCCGTTTGCATAACCGCCAATAGTCCTCGGAGCCGAACTTGCGGTCAGCTATGCGCTGTCGCATTCTCTCAGCAAACAACCGTTTGGCGTCATTCAGGATTCTCTTGCACTCATTACCAGCAGACGTGAATAGGCGCCTATTGTGATCAGATGACTGTCTCCTGAATAGTCGGAAGTAATGGTTCCTGTGAGCAATGGCGGCCGAACAAGCAGGAGAGAACCACGGAGAGGAATGAGGTTTTAGGCAATACTTCCTGGTAGGTATGAAGGCATCAATGCCAGCTTTTACCCATGACGAAACCTCAGAGGTACAGTCATCAACTGGGAGATCGAACACTTTTCCCCAAGGGACGTCGCAGAGGAAATCGCGAAAGGCGTCCCAGTCAGCTTTTTGGTAGCAGTAGGAGGTCCTATAGGTAGGAGGCTCCTGGGGGGAGTGAGAGTGGAAAGAAATATTGAGAGAGACAACAGCATGGTCGGAGTTGCCGAGAGGGTAAAGCTGCGAGACTTGACAGGCGTCAGGTGCAGAGGTAAAACATATATCTATTAGCGAGGAGTGTCCAGAGGGAGTGCTTGGAAAGCGAGTGGGGAAGTCCATCACTTGCGTAAGGGATTGGGAAATAGCAAAGTTCACGGCGTGGATGCCCGCTGGATCAGTAATAGAGTCTGTAAGCCACTCAGTGTGATGGGCGTTAAGATCTCCGAATACAAATATGTGTGGTAGAAAATAGCCTTATCTATGTTGTCAGCAATGCTATCTAGAAGGGAGCAATCAGGAGAGGATTATTAAATGTTTATAAATTCATTTGATGTACATGTTATAGTGCAGTATTTACAAAAGAACCGTTCGATTTTCATTTACTATTATTCACTTGGCTAAAAATATAAAATATAGTATGACATACATCATTTTGTAAAATAATTATGACCGGTAGTGTACCTTCACTAGTTCGTGATCTGTAAGGTTTCAAAATGATTAATTAAAAAAAAATGAAAAGCTTTCATTTTAACGTTAAACGAACTTAAAGATTTTTTACGATAAAACTTTGTTTTTATTAAATTAGGGAATTTTTTTTTTCATGAATGTTCATTTTTTATCTAATGTTTGGGAAGTACCTAAGATTCGTACTAAGCTTTTCAATTTTCGATTAGTAAATATAGTCTTTATAACTAAACGGGATCATGGCTTTGACGAATTTTTTAGTTCGGGTTTTAGTTTTGTTTAACGGCATATCAACCTCTGTAGGTTATTTAATGCCACTAAAACAGTTCTACTTAAATTTTTTAGGACAAGCAAGGAATGAGCAAAATTTAAAGAACTAAAAATGCTAAAGAATTTATGTCAAAGCCATCGTGATAACAATTACTAATAATATATAATAATATATAATATATAATAATATATAATATATATATAATAACATATAATATATAATAATATATAATATATATATATAATAATATATAATATATAATAATATATAATATATAATATATATATATAATAATATATAATATATAATAATATATAATATATAATATATATATATAATAATATATAATATATAATAATATATAATATATATAATAATATATATATATATATATATATATAATAATATATAATATATAATAATATATAATATATATAATATATATATAATAATATATAATATATAATAATATATAATATATATAATAATATAATATATATAATATATATATATAATAATATATAATATATATAATATATATATATAATAATAATATATATATATAATATATATATATATATATATATATATATAATATATATATATAATAATATATATATAGTAAAAAATAAGATATTAAAAAAATAAATAAATAAAAAATAAAATGCCATTTCCTCATATATTGACTGACATAACATAGTAATTCAATTTATTATCATCGCAGTTGTTTCATTTTTAAATTAATTTTAGAAAATTTATTTTATTTTGAATTTTATTTTTTCAGAAAGCATCTTTAAAAGTAGGTTATAAAGCTAAAGCAACAAAAATTCAATTAGATATTAAATAATTGCTGAAACTATTATGTTATTTTTTTAATTACTAGGTAGTTAAAAATAAAAAACAAAACTTTCACTTAGGTTTCATAAATTTATGTCAATTCTTGTCAAACATACTTAGCTTGTCAATACGTTTAGCTATCAGCAATGAATCAACACGTCAGAAAAACAAGACTTCTGTGATTAAGAAATGCTTGTATACTAAATATCACGTTATAAGCAAATAATACTTGTTTCAAATGAGATCAACTTAACGTTAAATTTGTGAATTTTCTAAACGTAACGTATCGCAGATGCATATTTTATTTTTGCAAAATTTTTAAAACTAAGAAGTCTGTCAATATGTAAAAAGAATTGGCCGATTTTATTTTTTAACTGAAAGCGCTCAAAAAATTGAGATTCTAATTAATATAATATCTAGAGTGTTTTGTTTACTGAAAATAGTAAATTTAATTTTTAGCTTTCATTTGAACTAAAATGAAAGATTCAAGAAAGCTTTTTTTATTTTTTTTAAATTCATTTTAAAACTTAGGTATCGAAAATTAGTGCAGATACCCAAAATATAAAAGTAGACACTGAAGTCAACACCAGTCAGTTTTTAACACTTCCTCTCCACGGGCTAATTCTGGTCAACGTGCACTAGATCTAACTCTTTCACCCTGACCTCTCAACCTTCGGCGTCTTCTTTTTTGGGCTGAGTTGTCTATTAGGTTCTAAGCGAACTTAAAGGATTGGCCGTAAGTCCGTTGAGCATCCGAGATTATATGACTTCTTGCCCACGTTGTGATTATTTGATCCAGAAAGCAGAAGTGTTGTTCGTTCACGGTTGACTGAAGATGTAGACACGGCTGGGGAGCTTGTGTTAAACAATTTAGAATGCAGCAAAAAGAAATAAAAAGAAAAACAATAATATCCGCAGAAAACCGGACAAACAACTGTCCAATGTTTGCACTGATACGGTCTTTTATATACGGTCTTTTATATATAAGAAAAGAAGAGTAGAAAAAGAAAAGGTTTACTGAAAGTAAAAGTGTTTAGCATAACAACTCACACACCGGATTCTAGACAAATATGGAGTGTGAATGGTTAACTTGTTAAATCGTCTCAGAAGATATATAACTCATTTCAAAAATGTTCTCCAGACTCTTTTGACGGAGACAATTTTTCTCAAATCACGTCTATTGAACAGGTTAAGAGGCTCATCCCTTGTTCCCTGTTTAGGATGTGGTTTCCGGCTTTTCTCTTTTCCAATCTTCTCACTTTGGTTTTTTTTTTCAATTGGAGTAGATAGATCTATTTATCGCCCGGTTCACACTCCACCCATGTCTATTGAACAGGTTAAGAGGTTCATCCCTTGTTCCCTGTTTAGGATGTGGTTTCCGGCTTTCTCTTTTCCAATCTTCTCACTTTGGTCTCTTTCTTTTTTTTTTTTTCAATTGCAGTAGATAGATCTATCTATCGCCCGGTTCGCACGCCATCCACGTCTATTGAACAGGTTAAGAGGCTCATCCCTTGTTCCCTGTTTAGGATGTGGTTTCCGGCTTTTCTCTTTTCCAATCTTCTCACTTTGGTCTCTTTTTTTTTTTTTTCAATTGCAGTAGATAGATCTATCTATCGCCCGGTTCGCACGCCATCCACGTCTATTGAACAGGTTAAGAGGCTCATCCCTTGTTCCCTGTTTAGGATGTGGTTTCCGGCTTTCTCTTTTCCAATCTTCTCACTTTGTTGTTTTGTTGTTTTTTTTTTCAATTGGAGTAGATAGATCTATCTATCGCCCGGTTCACACTCCACCCACGTCTATTGAACAGGTTAAGAGGCTCATCCCTTGTTCCCTGTTTAGGATGTGGTTTCCGGCTTTTTCTTTTCCAATATTCTCACTTTGTTGGGGTTTTTTTCAATTGGAGTAGATAGATCTATCTATCGTCCGGTTCACACTCCACCCACGTCTATTGAACAGGTTAAGAGGCTCATCCCTTGTTCCCTGTTTAGGATGTGGTTTCCGGCTTTCTCTTTCCCAATCTTTTCCCTATTACGTAGCCCCCTGCACATCAGTGGCGTTACTGCCTTGCTCGGGGTGATACGATTAAAAAAGGAAAAAAGAAACGCTGGGACCACGGTGCCTTTCAAAGGTGCTGGTACAAACGACGGATGATGCAATTCCGATGTTGTCGGGCTGGTGACGAACCTGAAGTTTCATATCCCCAGCGGTTTTTCAATACGACGCTACGACGATGATACTTCTCAAAGTTCTTGGGTGACTTTTTAATTTCAAAAATCCGCAACAAATTCGGGGCGACGATTAAACTTTTCCAATCACAAATCGTCGGAAACCACTCAATCCGACTTCTTCACCAAAAATCACATAATCTTTTCATAATCCTCTTCTTCCTCTTCTCTGATTTTTCGTCGTCACCGTCAGCCACAACAATTACAATCCGAAACAAAAGCCTTTGTCTGAAACAATAGACCCAAATTCAAGTAGACTATAAAATGCATTTTACTCTGCTTTTTCATACAAAGACGTTTTTGGTATAAGGTTGTTTGGTCCGAATCATCAGCACCCTTACTCCGGCAGAGAGACCTGATCTTACTCAACCACACGCTCACACGGTTGTGGTCTGACTCCACCCCATCGGAGGGACCTGATCTTACTCAACCATAGGCTCACACGGTTGTGGTCTGACTCGTCAGCCTGACTACGCGTTTATATAGCAAACCCGGAAGGTTATAACTGACCTCTGGCTATCACGCCGTTATCACAGAGTTCTGGCTGCCACAGCCAAAATCATGTGAACTCCAAAGTTCTTCTTCCACTGTTAATGTCTATTTCAATTTTTATTTGCTAAAAATGTCTATTTCAATTTTTACATGCTAAAAATTAATTCATTCATTTCCATTGTCTTCTGATTATCTAGATTCAATGGGCACAACTTATGCCCTTGATTAGATTTCACCACCGGTAAACAAAACCTGTTGATTTAATTCCACTGTTCAATCTACTCCAATTTAAAAAAAATAATAATGCCAGGTTTACGACATTTCGGTCTTCTTCAGGTGCTAGGAATTTTGAACCATTTAAACGTGTGCATGTGTTTGACTCTCTCTCTCTCTCTCTCTCTCTCTCTCTCTATCTATCTATCTATCTATCTATCTATATATCTATCTATCTATCTATCTCTTTCTCTCTCTCTCTCTCTCTCTATCTATCTATCTATCTATCTATCTATCTATATATCTATCTATCTATCTCTTTCTCTCTCTCTCTCTCTCTCTCTATCTATCTATCTATCTATCTCTTTCTCTCTCTCTCTCTCTCTCTCTCTCTATCTATCTATCTATCTATCTATCTATCTATCTATCTATCTCTCTCTCTCTCTCTCTCTCTCTATCTATCTATCTATCTATATATCTATCTATCTATCTCTTTCTCTCTCTCTCTCTCTCTTCTCTCTATCTATCTATCTATCTATCTATCTATCTATCTCTTTCTCACAGTTTCTTACTTCGTGGTTTCATGTTTTGGCCAAGCATGTTAAGTTTTGGCTCGACTATTTATATATGCAGGTCACTGGTGCATTATGGGTTGCAACCTCTATTGTATTATCCAATTTCTTTATTATTTACTTGTTCATATACTTAGATTTCTTGTTTATTTTATTTTTTCCAGTAGTTGGTTTTCTTAACTGTTCAGTTTAAACAAATTAACAAACTCCGTATGTGAAGATAAACACAAGTAAATGTAATAATAATAATAATAATAATAATAATCAACGACAAATAATCAAGAAATCAATAATAAATAATGAATAAAAACTTGACAAACAACATTAAAAAATACCAACAAATAACTGTGAATTCGGATCCACAATTATTTCTACTCAGTGGCTTCTAGAATAATTTGAAACAGAACCGCGTTAACCGCCCAGGTAATAACCGTCAACAGACCTTATTACATTGACCAATATATATACACTCCCGATCAAAAATTTAAGACCACTTCAAAATCTTTAAAAAGAATTTTTTTTTTACAGATAGATTTTAAACTCCCACTTAAGGTTATCAATACTACAATCTAAAAGGTTATGGAAACAAAAAGCTACATTCCAAACATTTTATTTAGAAATTTACATTTTTATAAAATGAGATTTACACATGATCAAAATTATAAGACCAGAGACAAAAATTCTAGGAAATTGTACAAAAAGTGTATGAAAACATTCAACAACCAAATTTAATAATGAAATCTACCTCCACTGCTTTTGATGACTGCAAAAATTCTATCGGGCATGCTAGAAATAAGCGTTTCCATTAAGGTGCGGGGGATGTTGCTCCAGTTTCTGAAGATGGCTTCAAGAAGTTCATTTTTTGTTGAATATTGTTTGCCATTTCGATAAACATTTCTTGTCATCCATCCCGAAACATTTTCAATTGGGTTCAAGTCCGGTGAGCATGCAGGATGTCTCAAGAGATGGACACCATTTTCTTGTAGAAAGGTCAAGGTCCGTCTTGCAGCGTGGATTGCAGTTATCCTGTCGGAATAACCATCCATCCCCGCACAAACGATGACTCTCCATCATCAAAGATGCTTTTTGTAGCATGTTAGCACAACCAGCCGCTCTCTGACGACCCTGCATCACCTGGAGCTCCATCGTCCCTCTGTAAGAAAAGGCACCCCATACCATTAGGGACCCTCCACCACTATGACGTGCGGAGAAAATTTCAGGAGGCATGTTTTTGTTATACCAATATCGTTGGAAGCCATCAGGACCATCGAGATTGAATTTTTTCTCATCAGAAAACAGGACTTTCTTCCACTTCTCAACGTCCCATGTTTGGTATTCACGACCAAACTTTAAGCGGTCCAACTTGTGATGTGGAAGCAGCCAAGGAATTTGTTTACGCTTTTTATTTACCATGCCTTTTTTGTCTTAAGTGTTGTCTGATGGTTATGGGACTGCAATCAGCATCTGTGACTGCCTTAATTTGACTAGAAGAAAGTCCCCCGTCTTTCATAACAACCCGTCTTATTCTCCTACTCAATGCAGGAGAAATTTTTGGGGGCCTACCAGAGGATTTTGCTTTTCCATAATTCTCACTGTTCTTTAGAAAGTTGCAAATCACAGTTTTACTGCGATTTACCTTAGCTGCGATCGCCCGCTGTGACAAACCTTACTTATGGAATTCTAGAATTCGAGAACGCTCAACTTTGGTAAGTTTGCTTGCTTTAGGCATGGTAACACCTTTACGCAGTGATTGCTAATCTCTAACTGAACTAAAAACATTGGAATTACCATAGATCTAACAATTTATACCCCTGGTGTTATAATTTTGATCATGTGTAAATCTCCTCATTTAATAAAAATGTAAATTTCTAAATAAAATGTTTGGAATGTAGCTTTTTGTTTCCATAACCTTTTAGATTGTAGTATTGGTAACCTTAATGTTTGATCAGGAGTGTAAATAGACGAGACAAAACACAATGTGCATGGCCTGAAGAGACCGTCGAAGTATAAAACTAACACTCACCCCTTTGTATTGACCTCATTATACACACACACACACACACACACACACACACACACACACATATATATATATATATATATATATATATATATATATATATACTAGCAGTATAGCCCGGCGTTGCTCGGGTGTAATGAAAGCTTTAAAACTAATCCATGGTCCTAGAGCTCAGACTCAGCCTAAAGAATATTTGTGTGAAGTTTGGTGAGAATCGGATAAAAATTGTGGATTTGTATAAAGGACATACAGACAGATAAACAGACACACACACAAACATCTTGCATTTTATATATATATATATATATATATATTCACTGCACTATTGTAAGAACTGCAATCTTGAAACTTCTGAATATCGTTTCTTATATCTTTGTCTATGAGTGTATCAAATTTGATTAAAATCGGATCACTCCTTCTATAACCCGATTTTTTCGATTATCGATTTTCGATATTTATCGGGGGTACCTCGACACAAAACCTAGCTAAGAACACTCGCAGACGCTTATAGTACAACTGTGTAAATTTTCAAAAAAATCGCTTCAGCCGTTTCGGAGTCTATAGGTAACGGACACAAACACACACACTCACTCACTCACACACACACACGCACACAGACAAAATTCCATTTATAAATAAGTTTATATATATATATATATATATATATATAATTATTGTTAACTAGTCTTTGGTCATGATTGAATTAAACCAGTATACTTTTGTATTAAATATATATATATATATATATATATATATATATTGTATAATGTAAAGGTTTTGAATATTTTTCAATCAGAAGCCAGTTGTTTACGCAACTTTTGTTTAAACCTTTCGGTATCACCAGACGTTTTATAACAGCTGATTCTCCACGTTTTTCTTTTTCTTTTTTTTTTTTCAAAAGTACAACAGGAATTTTTACAAACTCACAACTGTAAGTTTAAAATAACTGAAATTTCAAAATTAGAGAAAAGTTGCTAATGATTTTAAACACTTTGATCCGGTTTTGTATGATCCTAAAATATATTTTCTGGTGTGCTTACAATCGAACATCACTTCAGATCTTCCATTTAGTATTTATTTTACTTTTTTTCTTTTTTTTTTTTTTTGTTCTGGAAATAATATTATGGCTAACTTTTTTTCTTGGCACAATCTGCAGACATCACCACTGTTGTAAGGTTTGGCTTTTTTTTTAAATATAATCCATTTTATATTAAGGTCTTTGACGTTTTTTCTTTCAATTTTCACACGTGCTTAGTCATTTTGGTACAATTTTTAAGGTTTTCTTGCTTGAATGTAGATTTTTGATTTTACCATCTGTATTTAAAAATTTCCTCGGTCGATCCAAAGTACATTTTTCTTTGTCTGTAACATGCAACATGTAACATGTAACATGTCTGTAACATGCACTTCTGCTTTGCAAATAATTCTTTCTGTTTTACGAAGTCCGTCAAGTTAGCAATTATTGTTGTCCCTTCAGTTACATTCTTTATTTGTGATATTATACTGCACGTTATTCTTCAAATTTACTAGCGTTTTGCTTTTTTTATGTAATTTTCTAAATTACAAGTTCAGCTATAAACCAATTTAATTGTATTTCTATGAAATGTTTTATGTAATTCTAAGTTTTTAAGGAAGTGATTATTAATTTATTTTTCTTTTAAATTCCCCTAATTTGAATTTCGCTTCTAAATTAAAGAGTGGCTTGAACCAAATACAGTTTGAATTTTTTGTGGTCTTTTTCATTTCTTTGTTTAAATGATGTTCATATTCTAATTTGTTTTTAGTCACTTTCATTTAACACGCTTTCATAATCTCTTTTCCTTTCATGGAAGATTTTTTGTGAGAAGAATTTATATTCTAATCCTTTAGGTATGTGTTTGATTATGCAAGCTGGATGGTTAGGTCCAGTGTTCACATACTTTTAAAGTTGTATTAGTTTTCATATATTGCCAGTTTATAAATTATATATATATATATATATATATATATATATATATATATATATATTATCGATTTTCTGCACTATTTTAAGAACTGCAACCTTGAAACTTCTGAATATCGTTTATTATGTCTTTGTCTATGAGTGTATCAAATGTGATTAAAATCGGACCACTCCTTCTATAACCCGATTTTTTCGATTATCGATTTTCGATATTTATCGGGGGTACCTCGACACAAAAACTAACTAAGAACACTCGTACAACTGTGTAAATTTTCAATAAAATGGGTTCAGCCGTTTCGGTGTCTATAGGTAACGGACACACACACACACACACACACACAGATAAAGTTCCATTTATAAATAAGTTTAGATATATATATAATTTAGAAACTGGCAATGCCTCCTATATATATATATATATACATTGCTCTGCTTTGTATTGAGCGCTTTAATGTTAGGGTTTTCGTCCTGGGTTTTTTTTCTTTCCTACGAGTGCTTGACTTTTTGTTCATGTACTTCGTTTGTTTCTTTTTTTACTTCCCCTCCTTTTCCCTCCAAGTTCGTTTTCGGTGGGTTTTTCAACACGAACTTTAATATAGTATAACAATTACTAGTATTAGCATTATTATTTTTGTTACTATTAATATTGTTATAATTATTATCGTTATCATATATATATAATTTAGAAAGTGACAGTGCCTCCCAATACACACACACACACACACACACATATATATATATATATATATATATATATATATAACATTAGAAGATTGTATTATCTTAATTTTCTAAGTGACACGATTTGATGTATTTTTATATTCAACATTCGACAGGCCTTCATTCAATTTTGTTATTTTTGCCTTACTTTTTTATTTGAGTCTGGGGTTTTAACATCACCGATGAATCCATTCGGGAGATACGCAACTATCTGTGCCACAGAGCAGGTCCCCAATTGAAGCCTGAACTCGGAACGAAATGCTAGAGTTTAATTTACATTCGCTATCGTGCAAGCCGTTTACCCTAAGCCGTCACAGTGTCAGGTGCGTGATCAAATAACAAGAGAAAAGGAGTGTTCACCTATAAAATTTGGATGGGAGACCGCCACCGGTACCGAACAAGCCCCACCCTCAAAGAGACAAGAACACCTTTGAGAAATGTTTACACCGTTTTCCAAAGAGAAGTCAGAAGGTTGTAAAAGTTCAAGCAATAATAATAGACCCATTGAAAATATGAGCTTCATGTCACAGAGATTTAAATCACACGAAGACCTCACAAGATGATAACGCACACACACATACACCGGAAAAATCCATGAAGTAACGACTGTATTTCCGTCAATAAATCCAGACGAGTATCTTCATTATTGTTGCTTCGGTCAATATTTTTCGGTTTGTAGATTGTAAGGTGGGGACTAACGTTTTTCCAAAAACAGTGGGAGTAATTGTGTAATGTTTTAGATATTTGATTTTCATTTGCATGAAAATTTAATGTTTTCATCGAATTTAAATAGCTACATCTTGATGTTAATGGGTAGTTTTCTATTAACTTCATGTATTTTTCCCTTGTCTGCTCGATATTATTATAGTTTATTTTACATATGATCTGTTTTATCCCACATTTTCACGGGCAAAAATTGCATTATCGTTTACAAGATCAATAACTTTCTACACATGAAGACAGAATTCACATTTGTCAGCAATAAGGACATACCAAGATGTGAACCACGTCAAACTGAAACAGAAGCAGAAATGTAACTATCTGAAGAGTGTAATAATAAGCGCATAAGAATAGAGAAATATGCCTTTCAGAAACTAAGCAAAGTAATAGGACATAGTAAGATGTTTCTTTTATTTTTTTAATCATTTCACCCCAAGCAAGGCACTCCACTGCCAGTGTTGCGTAGGGGGTTACATAGGGGAAAGTGATGAGAAAGAGTGGTTAGTTATAGGAAATATCGGGAGTAGGGTGATAGACGGATGAGGATACCGAGGATGGGGGTGCGATAGATGGGAAGAGTTTTTGAGAGAATGAATGCGAGTTAGTGTGATAGGAGATGTCTGTTGACCTTACATTTTAATTCCTGGAGATTGTAGCTGTCTGGGAAGCAAGTATAGGGAAGGGAATTCTATAGGCGGGAAGTGCGAGAAAAGAAGCTGTTAGAGTAGAAATGGCGGTTACATTTTATCGGTTTCGCTGTAAAAGGCTGGGGACTAGTTGCTAGTCGTGTAAATTTATGCATAGAGGGCACCAGTGAGCTAAGTTAATTGAAGCAGAGGCCGTGAAAGTTTTTGTAGAAGATGCACAGAGAAGCCACGTCACGCCGGTGAGAGAGTGACTGCAGCCAAGCTGCCAAGCCGGTATCGATCACATTACAGATTCTCTGTTGGATTTTGTCAAGAACCCCGAGGTGAATAGCAGAGGCGCCCGAGCAGATGTGGCAGCAATATTCAATACATGGGCGGATGGTAAAATTATATATGTGCAGAATAGATTCAGACGGGAAAAACAAAAAGAGGCACAGGGAAGCTACGCAAAGTCAAAGTAACTGAAGCCGAGATGATGTGTCAGGACCAATAACATTACAGATATTTTTGGATTTTGTCAAGAATCTCTAAACACATCGCAGAACGTCTAGACCTGATATGACAGTAATATTCAATACATGAACGAATGTTACGTGTAAAATACATTCTAGCGCGAAAAATTATCTAGCTCGACACAGTGAACTAACTTACCTTGTAGCAGACTTAGTATTTGATCCAGTATAATCTTTTCACTTTAACTAAGCGGAAAACGTTATCCTGAAAGGCGCAATGAGTCTCTCTCCTGGGGGTTAGCATCAGCCATGCTGTTGGAATGCAAAAAAGGTTTTCTAAGACGATTAAAAGATACCAGTTTTATTTTGGAATCGTTAAAATTAACAAACCATTTCTAGCCTTAGTTAACAACAGATTGTAGATCATTTTTTAGATCAACTACCAATATGACCTTATGGAACCGATCAAACTTATCATTAAGACAGCTGTAAAAACTTATGTCATCAGCCTAAATACAAAGATGACAACGGATGACATCGAGAATGTCGTTGAGGAAAATTAGGAACAATGTAGGTTCAATGATTGAGTCCTGACAGACCCTTGTAATAATTAAAAAAGATCTAGAGGAGTAGCCGTTCAAACTGACTTTCATTTCGCAATTTGATGAGAAAGATTGAATAAGATCAAACATTCGTCCATAAATACCATAATCTTTCAAATTGCGATAGAGATCGGAATATTAAATCCTGTCAAATGCCTTCGAGATAACCAAAAGAAAAACCGACGCTTCGTCATTCCTATATTATTAGGATTATACTTATATTATTATTTTTTAGTTTTCTCCTCAATTTGTTCGATTGTCATATAACACCTTGTCATCAGCTATGTTGACACTTGTTTAGGGTAATAGACAACTGAAAGAGAATGCACACACAAAAAAGTTGTCGGGAATTGTTAACAAACAGGAGTTCTCTGTTCTCTCTCTCTCTCTCTCTCTCTCTCTCTCTCTCTCTCTTTCTCTCACTGTGTGTGTGTTCTAACTTCTCTTCAGAGTGATACCTGACTTATATAACCCCAAAATTCCTACGCATTTTTGCTAATTTCGAGTTGTCGCTTAATTGACGGCAATCATATCTTTGTCGGCTATTGCCTTTCAAGCCATGGTTGTTACACTCCACCGCCACCATTCACGACCGGAATATATCTTTTATCAATCTTATTTGTGTCCGCTCTCGCCGGTGTTTTCTGCCATTGATATCAATCACATCTTTGTCAGCTATTGCCTTTCAAGTTTTAGCTGTTACACTCGGCCCCCCACCATCATCCACGGCCGGAATATATTTCCATCAATCATATTTTTGTCTGTCAAGGTAATATAATACACAATGTGTACAGTGTGGCTTTTCTGCCTTTTTAGATATACTCTGTCTATGATAACACACACACATATATATATATATATATATATATAAATGTGGATGACTAATATATATATATATATATATATATATATATATATATATATATATTAGTCATCCACATACAAGCCTGTTTCGCTGTATCACAGTTCATCAGTGTGGCTAGACACATCCACTTGCTTTTACCCGGGATCGAAACGCGACCGAATTAGTGTCAGTCGGAGTCGCTACTCTCTAAGCCATAGGCGTATGGAATCAGAGAAGGTTAATTTTAACGTCTTGTATATAAGCAGTGTATACACACGCCATATATATATATATATTTCATGAATGCTAATCAGTCATCTGATCTTGTACGATGTGATTGCTTCTGGATATATTTTCGAATCTTCTAAATAAATTTATGCCTTTCTCTTGTCGTAATTATGAGGATCCATTGTCCTACCGTTAACCTCACCTTACGAACTAAAACCCGACACTCTAAACCTGGACGTGAATAACAAAAGACTTTTTCATGTTTACCGGAATCAGTAACTGAGGTTTTGTCTTAATAAAAAAAGGAGAAAGAAAAGAAAAGAATGAAACGAATTATAACCCTTATGATATTTAACCAAAGGATCAAAACCTTTCTATTTTCTTTACCGTAAAGTAATGGCAAACGAGCTAATTTAGTAAACATGGTTCGCGTGACTAACTTTCGTTCTGCAGCAGGCGAAATATATGTCTGTATCAGTCAGTTAAGTTCCATACGTGATACACGTTTGGGCGATCATGTCTCGAAAGTGACATGACTAACTGGACAGAAGATTATCCCGCAGTAGATTGCCATTGTTTTCTGCAGTAGACTAGTTGCCAACCAAGGCTATAGAACCCAATCTGTCCTATTATTTGACTCATAGCTGGAGGGAAGAGACGGATTAATAACTTTCCCAAGGGTATTTGCGCATATATGATTGCAACGAATTCAACTGGAATTCGAACTCGGCTCTCCGATTTTTCGTTCCAAATTGATATCCACTGGACCACAACTCACATCCACATCTGTTTGTACAAATATTCTTTAATCTACCGAGCTCCTTCAGGGCGTGGGCGATGATGACTCTCAACAGCTTTAACGAAATGAAGTCTTGCCTTCTTTAGTGAAAAAGTTATTTCTTTAAAAGAAACAAAATCACAGGAAAAGACGAATTTTAACCCTGATGAGAGAATGAAATGAATCATTTAGCCAAAGTTTCTAACCTCGGGACTCTTTCTTGTACAACAGAGTAATGGTAAACAAGCGAGTTTACCAGATCATTGTTCTTCGTTCGTTCGTTTTTGTTTTTGTTTTTTTTGTTTTTTTTATGTGTCGTTCTTTTATTTTATGCATTGAAAACTATAATAAAATTTTACATTCTTGCTCAATTTTATTAACAATTTCTCTTGACTATGTGTTTTTCAATTCGGAAATATTAGGTTGTCTGGAAAGTTCATGCTGACTTTTAAGGGAACTTAGAACGCAAAACAAAATTATGCCATTAAATATTTATTCAACTAAATATGAATCATTTTGATGAAGAACCTTTCTTTATTTTTCCTTCAACTTAAAGATTCTATTTTACCAGAATTTCGGTGGTTTCTTGATAAAGAACCCATCAATTTTTTATATCATTCAAAGAATTAAATTCTTTTACCACGGAGATTATTTTGCAAGGAGCTGAATTTATTAAAATCCGAAGGAACATTATCTGGGTAATATACTAGATGGGGTAACGTGAGGGTCTGGCATTATCATGATCGAAACGTGAGGGTCTGGCATTATCATGATCGAAAACAAGACTTTTCCTGTTCACTAACATCCGTCACTAAACGCTTACAGCGCCTGGTATTCCCAAGTGGTCACCCATCTAAGTACTGACCAGCCTCAACGTTGCTTAACTTCGGTGATCAAACGAGAACCGGTGTATTCAACGTGATATGCCGTAAGCAGTGACGGATGTGCTTTGTGGTGCAGCTTGGAAAGAGAAATCAGTGAACCCAGTTCGAAATCCAGTTGAGTACCCTGCATTCACTTCAGCACTGGTACCCTTGGGAAAGGTATTAATCCGTCACTTCCCTCCACTTATGAGTTAAATAACAGGATGGGGCCTGGAGGCAACCCATCTAGTGTTGGTATCACAATAAAAACACCCTTGGTAGCCCTGGTGAAGCATCAAGTATTCAGCTATTTAACAAGATTATGAATTTCGCTGCAAACTGCGCCAGGGTTCCAAATGCACAGGGAATACTGGAGGGGTGTAGTGAGTTCGGTCTCGGCCAAGGCCGCAGGACGACGACGACGTTTACTAATTCTGGACGTTTCTCTTGAATGACTGCCTTTAATTCGTCCAGTTACGAGCAGTATTTTTCAGAATCAATTGACTGATTACTTGACAGAACCTCATAATAATGGAATTTTTTTTAATACAACGAGATGTACAGTATAACTTTTTTAGGGTGAAAACTTGCTTTTGGGGTGGCTAAAGTTGGCTCCTGTTGTTTACCACTGGACATTGATGTAAACGATCCATTTCTCATCACCCGTTACGATTTGCTTAAAAAAGAGTACATTTGCTTAAAAAAGGGTACATTTTTAATTGCATTTATGAAATAAATCTCAGATAAAATATGTGATCCCAAAGATTCTTTTCACTCAGATAACGGGGTACGTAAACATCGAAGCGATTTGTTCACATTCAGTTATTTTGGTAGCAGGATATAAACTCTTAATTCACTAATCCACTTCTTTATCCGCTATATTTTTGTGTTTGTGTGTGTGTGTGTGTGTGTGTGTGTGTGTGTGTGTGTGTGTGTGTGTGTGTGAGAAATGGAAACAGACAGACATGTGTGTGATTTCTTTTTGGCTTTAGTGTGTGTGTGTGTGTGTGTGTGTGTGTGTGATTATCTCAGTCTGTTCATATCTATCTATCTATCTATCTATCTCAGTCTGTTCATATCTATCTATCTATCTATCTATCTATCTCAGTCTGTTCATATCTATCTATCTAGCTATCTATTTAACTATCTATCTGTTCATTATCAATGTATATATCTATTATCTGTCAATCTGTTCAGATCTATCTATCTATCTATCTATCTATCTATCTATCTCTGTTTGTTATTAATATATATATATATATATATATATATATATATAAACTGCGTCTAGAGATTATATACAAGTTATGAATTGGTATAAAGAGTTTCGTCTTAATATTAAAAGTCCTATTATAGTGTGTGTGTGTGTGTGTGTGTGTGTGTGTGTGTGTGTGTGTGTGTGTGTGTGTTTTCTTCCTTAATTCGATTTTCTGCTGTAGTGGATGGCCATCGTTAAGCGCTTGGTTTGAACGAAAACCTGGGCTTGATTTTAACGATGAAGTCAGAGCCAGATGTTGTCTGACTCGACATACCGCCAAGCCCCATAATTAATGCTGCCCCATGCCAAAAGGTAACATAAGGCAGAGCGAATAACAAAACCATGTCTGACATCTTCCTTTCTGAGATTCTGTCAATTTTCAGACTTCAACACAGATTAACCACTGGAAGTTCGGAAGGAATGCCAAACAGTTGGTCATTAAGCAATTAGAATTAATTTCCCCTGGGGTGGGGCCGTGCGAAACTAAATGAATAGACCTGGCATGAGTGCCATGACTACTTTATTACGACGGTCGGGGTTTGTGGGGTGGAGAGCATCAAAACGATCATTCGAACGATGGCTTTAGTTGGTTTTCTTGGCATCATAACACCATCGTTATATTGTCTATCTCCGTTTACGTCAGTCTCTGTCTGTCTGTCTGTCTGTCTCAGGCTGTTCCTTCTCTAAGTTCATCTCTATTATCGCTGCTTACATCTATCTATCTATCTATCTATCTATCTATCTATCTATCTATCTCAGTCTCTTCATATCTATCTATCTATATATTTATCTATCCATCCCAGTCTGTTCAGATCTATCTATCTATCTATCTATCTATCTATCTATCTATCTATGTTCGTTATTAATATATATATATATATATATATATATATATATATATATATATAAACTGCGTCTAGAGATTATATGCAAGTTATGAATTAGTATAAAGAGTTGCGTCTTTAATCCTGAAAGTCCTATTATGATGTTTATTTCTACTCAATATTATTAACTTAGATATATAGTGATAGAGAAAACTATTGTTTTTGGTTGGAAAAAAATTTACTAAGTTAACAAAAGAGACTAATTTGACTGTCAGTAGTTTATTTGCAACTATTTATTTTGATACTTCTACATTATTATACCTTGTAAAAGTAATGTAAAAAATAATATGAAAAGATTTTAGAACAAATTCGTCAATTTCTTAAATGAAAAACATTAAAAAAAACATTTTATTTTAAAAATAAAATATATATTAACAAAAAATAATTTGAACTTCTTAAAATTTATTGCACAAATACTCCTTTCTTTTCAATAACACTTAGCAGCCTATTGTCAATATCTGATGTTAGATTTGCAATTTTAGCGGCTTTAACCGCTTCCCAGAGGTCACACTTGCTGTTGAATTGCCTTCCATTAGAATAAATATATCTTTAGAGGAAGCTCCACAGGTTCTCAATGGGATTCAAGTCACAGCTATTTGAAGGTCAGTCCATAAGAGAATCTTCAACAAATCCCTTTTCTTTCAACCAGGATTTAGTAAACTTTGATACATGACTTGGTGCGATGTTTTGCATAAAGATCATAAATCTACGCTTGGCGGAAGACTGATTATCAAGCCATTCAAAGAAATTTTGCTCTAGAAAATCACAGTAACTTTTAGAATTCATTTAACCGCGTCTTTCAATTTAAATGAATGCACGAGCTTATTATCAATAATCACAGCCCATATCATGATCCCACCACCGCCTTGTTCGCGTTTAGAAATTTTTCTTGAGTCATGTTGCTTGCAAACCCATCGTCGAGCCCATCATCGAGCCCATCATCGAGCCCATCATCGGGCCCATCGAGGGTGATCCTTGATTCGTCTGTAAAAAGCACTTTATTAAATCAGTTTTCATGTATTTTTTGTCCACTGCAATCTTCTTTCCGTATGTTTTTTTGTTAATATGGGTTTCTTTATTTGATATTTTTTACATCAGCAAACTTCCTTAATGCTTTACAGCTTGTTTCCCTTGACACCATAGGAGCTCCAGCGGGGCCTCAAATATGAACGCACTTGACACATTTGTGTTTCTTATTAATTCTCTTCGGATATGTGATAGATCTCGCTTTGTTAAATTCCTGAATTCAGCCTGAGACTTTTTTCCTTGGTTAAATTCCCATTTGACATATTTTCTTTATTGTTCGATGATCCCTTTTCAAATCCGTAGAAATTTGAAGCGAAGACTTTCCTTTGCTAATTTCTTTGATCATATAGTTCTTTTCATTCATTGTTAGTTCTTTTTTACAAAACATAATACTAAATTCTAGTTTTTGCAAATAATCTCTTGACACTGAAAATTGCTATAATTACTGAAAAAATACTAAATAAATTGGGACTTAATTGCTTTCATGCTTACTCGCTATACATAATAGTACAAATTATTTCATTGGATAACACGTCTATGAATTTTACATAAAATATTTGACAATACCTCTTTTATATATAATTTCTAAACGCAGTTTATATATATTTATCTATCAATCTCTTCATATCTATCTATCTATCTATCTATCTATCTATCTATCTATCTCTGTTCGTTATCAATATATATATATATATATATATATATATATATATATCAATCTGTTCATATCTATCTCAGTCTGTTCATTTCTATCTATCTATCTATCTATCTATCACAGTCTGTTCATATCTATCTATCTATCTATCTATCTATCTATCTATCTATCTATCTATCTATCTATCTATCACAGTCTGTTCATATCTATCTATCTATCTATCTATCTATCTATCTGTGTCTGTTTCTATCTCTCTATCTATCTCAGTCTGTTCATATCTATCTATCTATCTATCTATCTATCTATCTATCTATCTATCTCAGTCTGTTCATATCTATCTATCAGTGTCTGTTTCTATCTATCTATCTATCTATCTATCTATCTATCTATCTATCTATCTATCTATCTCAATGTGTTCATATATGTCTCTATACCTATGTATCTATGTTAGTAAACCTTTAATATTGTAAATAAATTGTTACTCTCATGTTTTATTATGTAAAAAAGAAACACAACATAAGCTTATATTTCGTAACTCATATATCTGGATAGATTATTATTATTATTATTATTATTATTATTATTATTATTATTATTATTATTGTGCGTGTGTAGTCCATCTGGTATATGACTCCAGTAGTACGGTAACTGGTAAGGATTCAACGCACCCCACTAGGAGATGGGCTTGCCTGCTATCGCACTACGGCAAGCGCTATAAAATCCCGCCATCTTATCAGTTGTTGAATGAATTTGAATTTAATGCTTTTTACTTATTTTAGAGGTGGGCGCCTAAAAGGATTTTCTTCCCGACTCGATCCCATCCATAATAATAGCCTATATCTGTCCCCATATCATTTCTTATCGGCTTCAATAATGGCCTGCAGTTCGCGTGCAGTGTGACGAAAGTGGCTGGGGCGTTGCCGCTGGGATGGCAGGAGCCCCTTTAAGCAGTTCGCTGCCATTTCGACACTGACAGGAACTTTTCCCAGCAGTAAGCACCAAAGAATTTGACAGTAGGAAAGAGTAAGGTTACGTTTAATTGAAAGCCATCAGCTTTTGTCTGCCAGTTTTTGCAGAGAATTGGCTATTACAAAGAAAACCATCTTCCGTGGCGGGAAAGGACGACCGGCGGCGGCTGTTTGAAAGCCATGTCGATATTTCGTTTAGGAATGTAAATGAACGTAATTAGATAAAAACCTTGCCAACGATATGGTCCGCCGGGAGTGCACATGCTGTCACGCATACTTTTCTTCGGGGCAATTCCACGAGAGAAAATTTTACACGTAGAAAACTGATGTGCACCTACCATAGAGCTATGACCATTAATAATTACTTAGCACAGATAGAGTAGAAATAAAAGCAGGAAGATTGTATTGCGCCAAACTTCCAAGTGGCTTGTTTGGTGGATTTCACGATTTTATAACTCTTGTCGGGTTATACGGAATATGTTTATTATTATTCTTATTTCCGTTAATTTTTGTTGCATACACATTTACTTCTGGATCCCAACCAGAGATCTAAGCTCAGGAATGGGTTCATGATATTTTTTACTAATCATTTAAAAAAAAATCACCTAAGATCACTTACATTTTACCTAGATAAAGGTGTTCGTAATGTGTTAGCTGTATTTGTGAGTACAGTTTTTTTGTATTTCTTTGACGCATGTGCTACTTTAAAAGACTTTATCAGAACCATTTTCAGTCTAACTGAGGGCTCCAACTACAACGGAAATTATTGATGTCCTTTTATGCCCCATTTTTTAAAATTTCTTTTTCAAGTTTCTTGTATTGCGATATTTATTGAAGATTTTCCAAGATACATTACAATCGGCAGGAATTTCTGTGTCAATAAGAAAGCACATTCTGTTTTTTGTCTTTGATTACAATGTCTGGGCGATTAGCTTTGTTTGTTCTGTCTGTGGGCATTGTAAATTCCCATAAAACAATTTTTTATTTTTGAAGCACAGTGCCACCTGGTACAAGATGGTCAGTTGTTGTATAGAAATTTGCTTTCAGGTTTCAAACAGTGAACTAAATTCAGAAATGGGTTCATGCCATTTTCCACTAATCATTTTTAAAAACTCACCTATGATCACATACATTTTATCTAGATAAAGGTGTTCGTAATGTGATATCTGTACTGAGAGTAGTTGTTTTTTTTTTTGGGGGGGGGGGGGGTTTGTATTTCTCTAAGGCATATGCTGTCAAACATCATTTCAGTAAGTCTATCGGAACTTTTCCCGATCAATCCTGGGGCTTCAATTACAAATATAATTATTTGTGCCCTCATGTGTCACATTTTCCACTTAAGATCCTTGTCGTACTTTGAACATTACAATCTGCAAGGACTGACATCGCAATAAGAAAACGCATTCTGTTCTTGAGGTTTTCAATCACGATATCTGGGTGATTCGTTTTGAGTCTTCTGTCTGTGTGTATTGTCAAGACCCATAAAATTGTTACAGGTTCGATTCTCTATGACTGGATCTTGGTGATATTCACCCCTTTTTTGCAGGTTCCTTCTCGTAAAAGTTGCAAATATTGGCCCACTTTACCATGTCGAGTGCTAACACTCTGCAACCTGATACAAGCTGATCAATTCTTTCTGGACATTTTTCACAGAATCTGCATTTCGGGTTAACACAGTTTTTTTCCGTATGTGTGCTTGGTAATTTCTAGTTAGCAAACATTGGTCCCATACAGCAAGAATAAAACCATTGATTTTCGCTTCTAACCCTGAACTACTTAACTACTGATATCATCATTATTATTGTTAATCTGTTTTTATGACCTTTCATCATCACGATGACTGGGCGATTAGTTTTGATTGATCTGTCTGTGTGCATTGCAAATTCCCATAAAATTCTTACAGGTCCGATTCTCTGAAACTGGATCTGGGTGATGTTTATACCAGTTTCCTGCACTTTACTTCCTTCAAAAGTTGCGTATTTTTCAGTACAGATATTGGCCCACACTATATCATGTCGAGTTTTATATTCAGTTGATGCTAATACCGTGAAACCTCGACACCAGGTCTTCGACAAGAACGACGAAGCCCGAACTGTAGCCCTTGACATCTCCAAAGCGTTTGACAGAGTCTGTCATGCTGGCCTTCTAGGCAAGCTGCGGGGCTATGGTATAACTGGACAATTGTTTGACCTTATCCAGTCATTCCTTTCAAATCGTACAATAAAGGTAGTATTGAACGGACAAGCCTCCCAACGCTTTTCCTTATTTATATTAACGATCTCTCCGATGTAATAAGATCCCAAGTAGGCATATACGCTAACGACACTACGCTTTACTCTCGTCTCGATCAAAAATATGCCGAGGCTGAAAAGGCAAACCTCGCTGCCGATCTTGTAAAGGACCTCCAATCCGTGGTGGACTGAGGTAAGAAATGGCTCGTAAATTGTAATGCTTCCAAAACGAAGCTGCTATCTATTAACCATCACAGACAACCGTTCCTCCCGTCCATTAGCATAGATCAGGCTTCTCTCCCTAAAAGTAAAACACTGCGCCTCCTCGGATTAACTCTCACATCAAACCTCAAATGGAATAACTATATAGAATCCATAGCTAAATCCGCAGCTAAGAAGGGCGGTTCTCTGTGTAGAGCCAAGAAGTTTTTCCCGTCTGAAACAATCCTGCACATATACAAATCTACCATCCGCCCGTGCATTGAATACTGCTGCTATATCTGGTCGGGTGCTCCTGCTACCCACCTAGGTGTCCTTGACAAAATCCAACAGAGAATCTGTAATGTGATAGATCCCGACTTGGCAGCTCGGATACAGTCACTTTCTCACCGGCGCAATGTGGCTTCCCGGTGTCTCTTCTACAAATAGTTTCACGGCTTCTGCTCCGATGAACTTAGCTCACTGGTACCCCCCTATATATGAATTTCCTCGAGCCAAAAGATTAGCAATTAAGTCCAACCCTTTTACTGTGAAAACCAATAAATTGTAAACGCAAATTCTACTCTAACAGCTTCTTTTTTTGCACTTCCTGCCTGTGGAATTCCCTTCCGCTTACTTGCTTTCCCGACAGCTACAATCTCCAAGAATTCAAATTGTTGTGGAGTTATTTTCGCAGAGGAGGCTAGAATTTGTGGTAAAATCGGTCGCTATAGGTTCGACGTACGAAACGTTAGGAACTTGATATAATATGTATTACGCTGTGTAATCTTGCCAGGTCGCTGACTACTTTTGTATCCGACCGTTGACTACTATCGTCTACCATCGAGTGATCCTCGTTCCTCTTACTACTTCTACTTAAATTAGGTGGAAGAGTCTATTCACTATATAATATGTGCTTCATCATAGCACAAGTGTAAAGTTAATAGTTACCTGTTTCACTAAGTTGCATCCTCTTTCTCATGTTCTTTTCTCCTGACACCCCCTGTAAACTGTCAGTCTTTCTCATAACATTCCTCCTATGTAACCCACTGCACAACAGTAGCAGTAACATGGGGGCCACACGATTATAAAAATATAAAAAAATAAAAAAGATGGGCATTTTTTCTAGATAATTATTACAGCATTTGCGTTTCGGGTTAACACAAGTTTTCAGTATGTTTACTTATTAGTTTCTAGTTGGCAATTATTGATCCTGTGTTTTCTGATTTTTTTGAGCCTCAATTCTTGATAACAAACATTTTAACAATTTGCTACTTTTTATTTTTATTTTTATTTAAATTTAATTTTTTTTTATATTAGTGTTATGGCGAAACACACCTATTCCTCAGATAATGGACTCTCCCTCCTATATTAAGTGTTATGGCGAAACACTATTCCTCAGAAATAATGGACTCTCCCTATATTAATGTTATGGTAAACACCATATTCCTCAGATAATGGACTCTCCCTCCTATATTAGTGTTATGGCGAAACACACCTATTCCTCAGATAATGGACTCTCCCTCCTATATTAGTGTTATGGCGAAACACACCTATTCCTCAGATAATGGACTCTCCCTCCTATATTAGTGTTATGGCGAAACACACCTATTCCTCAGATAATGGACTCTCCCTCCTATATTAGTGTTATGGCGAGACACACCTATTCCTCAGATAATGGACTCTCCCTCCTATATTAATAAGAGTTAGCAGCAAGTTAACTCATAGGAGTTCTTAGAAGTCCTTTAGAGTTCTATTGGAGTTCAGTAAAACTATTAGTTAGTTCCAGTTTGGACATAATTGGACTAAGGCAGTTGATATTAGTCGGCAGTTAACTGAATACTAAGGAGTCAGCTTACAGTGGAAGATTACCAAGTTCCTAACATTTTAGGTGCGTTAAGTTGATTAGCAACCGACATAGCACGATTATAACTTTCAGTGCGAAAACTACTTCACAGCAATTACTTGTAGCAAGAGTAGTACTGTTAGTAGTACTAGTATACTATGTATATATATATATATATATATAGAGAGAGAGAGAGAGAGAGAAAGAGAAAGCATCAACCCAACGAAATGACGCTTGAGTATTAATATACAAAGACCAATGTACCCACCATGATATCCAGTCTAATAAAGGTATACTTAGACACATATATCACAGACATTTTTTTATCATATCACCCCGAGAAAGACGGTAACGCCACTGATGTGCAGGGGGCTACGTAAGAGTGAAAATATTGGAAAAGGGAAAGCCGGAAACCACATCCTAAACAGGGAACAAGGGATGAGACTCTTCACTTGTTCAATATACGTGGGTGGAGTGTGAACCGGGCGATAGTTTAGTCTATCTACTCCAATTGAAAACAAAAAAAAAAGAAAAAAAGAAAAGAGTAACAGTTTTCGACAAAAGTAGCACATTAGCATGGAGGCGGGGGTTCAATTAAAGTCCTAGTCTCATCGTATGTCCTTTTATTTTTGCTTTATCGCAATCTAAGCTAAACTTAATATGAGAAAACAACTGCGTACTTAATAAATTCAGAGTAAAATGTATTTTAAATTTCTCTATCTATCTATCTATCTATCTATCTATCTATCTATCTATCTATCTATCTATCTCTGCCTCTTCATATCTATCTATCTATCTATCTATCTCTCTATCTCTCTATCTTTCTCCCTCTATCCCTCTTTATCTCTCTCTATCTCTCTCTATCTCTCTATCTCTCTCTCTATCTCTCTATCTCTCTTTATCTCTCTCTATCTCTATCGCTATCTATCTCTCTCTATCTCTCTATCTCTCTCTATCTCTCTCTATCTCTATCTCTCTATATCTCTCTTTATCTTTCTATCTCTATCTCTCTCTCTCTCTCTATCTCTCTATCTATCTCTATCTCTCTCTATCTCTCTATCTCTCTTTATCTCTCTATCTCTATCTCTATCTCTCTTTCTCTCTATCTCTCTCTATCTCTATCTCTCTATTTCTCTCTATCTTTTCTCTCTGTCTCTCTCTCTTTATCTCTCTCTCTATCTCTCTCTATCTCTATCTATCTATCTCTATCTCTCTCTATCTATCTCTATCTCTATCTCTATATCACAGACACACACATAAGCCCTTCCTCCCTACCTTCGTCTATTTCCCTTCTTTTAGTTCGTGCTCATACTTTCCACTCTCGACGCCTCTCGATAGCAGCACCGGACAAAACACGAATTTGGATACAGTATGAAGAAACCCGAGTTGCCAATGTTTATTTAAAAGAAGTATCAAAACCAGGAATGTTTTCTCTGAATCTCGACCAATACGTTCAACATTTCTTCGTCGCCCATCGGGTTACAGGGCGTCACACAGCGTGTTATGAACTGAGCCTACAAGATCATTGACGTCGCGTTGACACCATCACATCACACATCGAAAATTACATCAAAGGAGATTTTTATCTTAGTTTTCATAAACATTTTATACAAAAAAGTACTAAAACATCACATTTCAACGGGGTCCAAAATATCCCTTCGAAATATCTAATATTTTTCTCATTTGGACATATTTTCAGTGCAACCCGGAAACTTGTAAGCCTCCTTACACACACACACACACACACACACACACACACACGCACACACACACTGAAAACAGCAATGCCGCGTGAGAATCGTATTTGACATATGGTCATTTTGTCTTTCATTATCTTGGAATATGTGAGTACCGGTTGGAATGTGAACATTTTTCATCTGCATCACGTGTCCTTTCAGGACGTAGGTGATCATTGCTCTCCACATCTATTTGTGAAAACCATAATTTTTCTTGGGAGTAATAGTGGAGTAGTTTTCCGTTGCCCTCTCCACGGTGATTTATCGAGACACCGCCTGTAGTTAGCAGGTCGTTGGCTCCTTAAGAGTTCTTCCGTTCTTTCTGTAAATCTTGTTTTTGTCCTACCGGGTTGCTAACATGCCGCTACACTCACAAAAGTTTTGGAGTGGGCAGTCTGACATTAGGTTTGTTATGACAACACATATTGAAAATTAATGAGCTATTTACCGATCAGGAACCTATATAAAGGGATACGGGCGGAGAAAAGGGAAATATGCGGTCAGACAGTGGGTAATACTAATTTTCTTTGTCTTTAAATGTACAAAAGAAGTAAAAACTATAAGAAATTATCTTTACATTTAGCCGGGGTGTATCACTGTGATATGATTAATTGAAACATTTCATTTTTAAAACGCTTACTACACAAACCTCTACCATCCATGTATCTAATCATACCATCTCATTACAACCACACCATTTTAAAGAATAACATTGTACGTTTTCTTTACTCCGACGCTATCTACTAAGAACACCATACCACTCTTTCTACCAAACTATATATTTATAACCCTATATAGGTACCTACATTCAATTTCGATACCTAAGTTTTAAATTGAATTTTTTAAAAATAAAAAAACTTCTTGAAGTTTTAATTTTAGTTAAATTGAAAGTTAAATGATTAAATTTACTATTTTCAGAAAGTGAAATACACTTGTATATTTCAAATAGATATTATCTCAATTTTTGAGAGTTTTTAAAAGTTATCAGTTTTTTTGTTTATTTTTAACAGATTGACAGGTTTATAAACAAATTTAATTCTCAGTTTTAAAAATATTGCAAAAATAAAATATACATCAACCTTATTTTTGAAAAATTAGCAAATTTAAAGTTAAATTAATCACATTTGAAATAAGTATTACTTGCTTATACCATGAAACGTAGTTTACAACAATTTCTTAATCACGGATGTCTTATTGTTCTGACTAGTTAAGTGATTGATGACAGCCCGTTGTGTTGCCAAGCTAATTATGGTTGACCAGAATTTACATAAATTTATGAAACTTCGGTGAACGTTTCGTAAGAGGAACAACATCTGACCTTTCAATGATATGTCACTTATGAGATTTCATACTAAAAAAATGATTTCTAGGTACAAAAACATTTTTTTAATTTTTTTTTTGTGTGAAGATTTGTATTAATCTTTTCAATTTTCGATTAGTAAATATAGTCTTCACTTAATAACTTAATAATCTAATATAGACAGTAATTGGAAGAAATTTTAAAAGATTTTTTCAACTTTTTTTTTTTTTTTTAATCATCTCACCCCAAGCAAGGCATTCCACTGCCACTATTGCGCATGGGGCTACATAGGGGAAGGTAAAGAGAAGGAGTGGATAGACATAGGGAATGTCAGGAGAAAGGTGACAGATGAGTAAGGATAGCGAGGATGAGGGTCGGGCAGATGGGAAGAGTGCTTGATAGAATGGGAGCAGGTTAGTGTGTTAGGAGGTGTGTATTGACCTTACATTTAAACTCCTGGAGATTGTAGCCGTCGGGGAAGCAATCGTTTGGAAGAGAATTCCACAGTCGGGAAGTGCGAGGAAAGAAACTGTTGGAGTAGAAGTTACGGCTGCATTTTATCGGTTTCACTGTAAAAGGGTGGGATCTAGTTGCTAATCTAGTATCTCGTGCAAATTCGTATTTAGGGGGCACCAGTGATCTAAGTTCATCGGAGCAGAAGCCGTGAAAGTATTTATAGAAGAGACACAGGGAAGCCACGTCTCGCCGGTGGGAGAGAGACTGCAGGCGGTCTGCCAAGTCGGTATCTATCACATTACAGACCCTCCTCTGAACCTTATCGAGAAGCCCGAGGAGAACAGCAGGGGCACCCGACCAGATATGGCAGCAGTATTCAATGCACGGGCGGATGGTAGATTTGTAAATGTGCAGGATAGATTTAGACGGAAAAAACTTCCGGGCTCTACATAAATTATTATAATTATGAAATAAAAATGAAAACAACTTTTGTAAAAATTCATTATTCATCGAACATTTTTTTCTTCAGACTATAATATCCTTAATATACGTTATTTAGGAAAGCAATTAAAAGTTTTTCTAAATAAAAGACGGCATAATTTTATTACATTTTTTTATTTCACAAAAGTAGCTACTGTTTAAAAAAAAGGTGATTTACATTCCCCAAGAAGCCCTGCATTTAACTAATAAAACAAAGTTTACGAACAGTAGTCAATTTCTAGAAATTTCAGGAAATTATTTGAAAGCTGGTTAAGCAACGAAGAAGGCTTACGGAACATGAGAACAAAAAGGACACCTGTACTCAGAATCAGAGAGCAAGAGAGAGCTGAAATATTTTGGGGAGCACATAATCAAGAACGCTCGGAACGAGAAATCGGAGAGCCGCGTTCGAATTTCAGTTGAATTCTTTGCCTTCACTTGCGCACGAGTACTCTTGAAAAGGGTATTAATCCGCCTCTTCTTCATCCAGCTATGGGTTAAATAGCAAGACAGATTGGGTTCTATAGACTTGTTTAGCAACCGGTTTACTGCAGAAATTAATGGCAATCTACTTCGGGAAAATCTTCTGTATAGTTAATCATGTCTCTTTCGAGACATGATCACTTAAGCGTGTATCACGCTTGACTGACGGAATGAGGAAGGAGGGCTTGGAAAATCTGACACTTGCAGGACATATCGAAGGCAAAAGGTACTGAAGAAGCCTACGGACTACCTACTTGGCGAGCTTATGTGAATGAATGGCTGAGGGGGAAGTGGAAGAGACGGCAAATATGCATACATTATTAAGGAATGCATGAGGAGTTGTGAAGAGCCATGATTACCCACGTCCTAAAAGGACATGACACATAGGAGAAATAATGGTGTTTACTTAAATTAATTTCGAACGTAAAAAGACCGTATTGACCGACAAATCAAAATTCTCCTTGTAACTGTCTGCGACCATTCCTCGATAGGAAGGCATCCATTTAATTTTGTATCTCAAAGTAAAAGAGACCGACTTACGCATTTACTCTTCTGTCTCTTTTACTCTATCGGTCCCTCTCTTTCTCTCTCTCCTTCTATGACTATCTATCACTTTCTCTCTCTCTCTCTCTCTCTCTCTCTCTTTACTCACTTACTTCTCTATATTACTCGCTCTTTTTACTCTCTCTCTCTCTGTTATTTTCTCTTTCTCGCTCTGTTACTGTTTCTCTTTCTCTCTGTCTTTTATTATCTCTCTATTATGCTCTCTTTTTTACTCTCTCTCTCTCTCTCTCTCTCTCTATATATATATATATATATATATATATATATATATATTAGTCGATATATATTTTACTCTCTTTTTCTCTATATTTTACTTTATGTTTGTCTTTTTTAATCACTCTCTTTTTTTCTCTTTTCTCTGTCTGTCCCCCCCCTTCCCCCTCCTCTCTCTCTCTCTCTCTCTCTCTCTCTCTCTCTCTCTGTGACATGGTTCAAAATCGATTTTACTTACATATTTTCTATTGACGTTATTCATCAAAGAGAAAAAAAACGTCCTCTTGGCCCAACGACGCTATACGAGAAAATTCTCAATTTGCATACAATGCCGAGATTAGACGATAAAATACGAGAATTTCATGGAACTAGTCATCAAAGCGGGAATTAATGATAACAGTAAATGCGCAATTAGTTTTTCGTTCGATTTACCCCATTTGAAGATGGAGGATCATATGTTTTCATTTCTTTTAGAATTACATTGGGGAAAAATAAATTAACACGAATATAGAAATTTGATTTTAGAAAGAGGAATTGATGTGTAAGTACAATGCCGATTCTTCTCAGAGAATTAAACATAGAAAAAGACTGAAAAGTGGAAAAAACGGAAACTATTGCATCTAGACATATCGGACGCTAAAAACGTAATGCTTAAAATTAAATTTAATGTTAGGCGCCATTGTGACTTCAGCCTTTCTGTCGATGTTTACTTACATGTTTCACCCCTTAAACACACACACACACACACACACACACACACACACATATATATATATATATATATATATATATATTCTAAACATATGCTATTAAATATAAGAGACAATGAATGTCTATTATGTTTAATCATGAGCCGTTCTAAACGTCGTATTTTGGCTTTAATTTCAGTTGAAAATAAAGACAAAAATTCTCCAACATTTGGATAATTATTTATTGGTTTTCTTCTAAACTTTCGGCTCACATAAGCCGTCTTCAGAGAGGTTGTTTAAACTGAAATATTATAAAATCCACCGTCACCGACGATTTTATTTTGTGTTGACATAAAATAATATATATATATATATATATATATATATATTAGTCTAAACGAGGTTTAAATCAATCCTATATAACACAATTTTCGATTTATCGCAATAACAGTATCTACTCTGAAATGTATCCTAATGTCAACAAATGTAAAGATCTTCGTTAATTTCCGTAACATGTTTACATTTGTTAACATTACGTACGATACATTTCAGAGTAGATATTGTTTTTTCGATAAATCGAAAACTGTGTTATATAGGCTTGATTAAAACCTCGTTTGGACTAATGGTCATTCGTTGTCGAGAGGTCTAAGACGTGACAGATCATATGGGAGCTTCCCCTATGTGGATAGGGGTCGCAGGTTTGAATCTTGCCAAATGATACACATTTTCGTAATAAAAATTTATCGTAAATAATCAAGCCGGTAGATATAAATATATAATACTGTTTCATTAAAAACAGAATATCTACTTAAATATGAGTATCGATCAAAAATAATGTTCAAACAAATCATTTCAAATTGTCGGTTGTTTATAACCAAGTTCCGTTAATCTTCGTTAATTTCCGTAACATGTTTACTTTTTTTGACATTACGATACATTTCAGAGCAGATATGATTATTGCGATAAATCTGAAACTCTGTTATATATTTATATATTTAGGTACCTCCACTCCAGTTTCGGGGACCTAAGTTTTAAATTGAATTTTTTTAAAATAAAATCTTTTTCTTGAAACTTTAATTTTAGCTTAATCGAAAGCTAAATGATTAAATTTGCTATTTTCACTAAGTAAAATACTCGGGTGTATTTCAAACAGAAATTATATTCATTAGAATCTAAAATTTTGAGATTTTTTTTTCTCTATTTTTTGAGCGATCGACACATTTGTAAACAAATGTTAATTCTCTACTTTAAAAATCTTGCAAAAATTAAATATATATCTCCCACTCATTATTTTTGGAAAATTATCAAATTTAAAGTTAAATTAATCTAATTTGAAACAAATATGGCATGAAATTGAGAATAAAATTATTTTTTAATCACAAAGATCTGACCCGTTGACTTTTTAAATAGACGATGACAGCACCTCTCAATCAATCTGGAAGTACGGAAACCAAAAGTTGACATAACTCAATTTAATATTTCGTAAGGAGAACAACCCTTAAAACATGTGACATTTTAATGATAGGTCTCTTGTAAGTTTCCATAGTAAAAGAAAATGTGTAGTTTAGCATAATAAAAAATTTTTAAAAATAGAAATTATTTTTAAAATCTTAATCTTAATTGATCTGTATTAAGCTTATGAATTTTCGATTTGTAAATAAAGTCTTTACTTAATGAATTAATAACCGAATACACTGAGGAACTGGAATAAATTTTTAAAAAACCTTTAATTAGCAATGAAAAACATAAAAACAATTCTCATAAAATTCATTATTTACTGAAATTTGTTTTCTCCTTCATAATTAGATAGATAGATAGATAGATAGATAGATAGATAGATAGATAGATAGATAGATGGGGTGAACACAGTCCTAGACTAAGCAAGAAGCTTAGGGTTGTCTGCGTCTTTCGTGGCTACAGAGCGGGTGTTGGACGAAGCAAGCAACATGGTGGCGAGGCCTGGAAAGACTGTGCGCGTGCGCAGGAGAACCAAAAAGGAGACTCTCGCGTACACAAATCGTGGACTGCACGAGAGAGAAAAACAGAGCCTCAATATGACCGTAAGCAGAAGGAACACGAGCAGTTGAAGGAGACGAACTGTTAGTGCGTAACGAAGATAAATACAGACGACAACAACAACAAGGAGAAAATGACAAATACAGACAAGAAGAAGAGCGAGAACTCTGTTCATGCACATAACACGTTACAAATACAAGCTATTTCGGCACTACCGCATATAATGGCAAAAAGGTCGTTCAACCCACCATTAATTTCGGAGTTTGGAGGAGCCACTGCTTACGAATCAATAGTGGAATGGCTCGAACGCGTAGAAATGATGTGCGAGCTGTTGGACGAAGGGAGAGTTGAACGGATTTTGCCCTTGCGTTTGACAGAAGGGGCAGTATATTGGCAATTCAGCAAGGAACAGCGAGCCGACCTTGCTGAAATCAACCATGTCCTCATTACCGCGTTCTCTGTGGACTCATTCGCAGCATTCGACCAGTTTACAACGCAACGCTTTCACATTGGAGAAACAGCAGACGAATTCCTGGCAACGATTAAAAGAGTTGCCCTACAAGTTGGGTTGGTTGGTTCATTTAACCAGTTTATCAACTTTCATTAGGTCATTTAACGCTGAAAATCGTTTTGATTTGTAAGATTCATTAGGATTAGTTTTTAATGGCAGGGTCCCCAAATCCTACCCTGCTATTTAACCCATAACTAGAGGGAAGAGACGTATTAATACCTTTCCCAAGGGTACCAGTGCTTATGTGAATGCAGGTTATTCAACTGGAATTCGAACTCAGTTCACCGATTTCTCTTTCCGAGCCGACATCCACTGCACCACAACGCACATCCGTTACTATACGCTTACAGCACCTGGTATTCCCAAGCGGTCACCCATCTAAGTACTGACCAGGCTCAACGTTGCTTAACTTCGGTGGTCGAGCGAGAACCGGTGTATTCAACGTGATATGCCGTAAGCCTACAAGTTGGGGAAATGCTGCCAGAAAAATAGATAGACTATGTGTTTGTTTCTGGGCTGCGACGGCACATCAGCGCCTGAGCGTCGGCACAGATGAATACAATGGCGGTGGAGGAACTGGTAGCCAGGACGCGAGCCATCATGACTGGTGATGCAAGGGATGAGGAATCAGCTGCGGCAGCATCTACTCAACAGACTCGTTTACCGGTGCCACCTACTATTCCAGGCAGTAAGGCAGTTTTCTTTTACAAGTGCTCTGGTTCCAACCATGTTGCCAGAAATTGCACTCTAGGACAACCGGAAAGATGGGATTATCAAGCGCAGTGGTCACAATGCAGAGCCAGATGTTTCCGTTGCAATCGCTATGGACATCTCGCTCGAAAATGTGTAAGGAAGCTTAGTAATAAGAGACCACCACCACGCGACGCAAAAAAACGATGACAGGCGGCTAACATCGAGTCCGCACCACATCAGTGAGAAAACTGATCATGTTGGAGATAAATAAAGTTTTTTATTTCTTACATGTTCTTTCCCGCCGCAGTCGGTAGGGTTATGGTTTAATGCACTTTTTGGCCCATTTGAAATTCCTTTTTGAATTTGTTGACTTCCTTTATTACTGAACTAGCAGTATAGCCCGGCATTGCTCGGGTGTAATGAAAGCTTTAAGACTAATACATGGTCCTGGAGCTCAGACTCAGCCTAAAGAATATTTGCAATAATAAAATAATTGCGACAATTTACCAATCGCACCTAATATATATATATATATATATATATATATATATATATATATATATATACTAGCAGTATAGCCCCGGCATTGCTCGGTTGTAATGAAAGCTTTAAAACTAATCCATGGTCCTGAAGCTCAGACTCTTTGGACGTTGGCATGAAAGACTAAAAAGCAATAGTTGTTTCCAGTTAAAGCGAAACCGTAGACTGAAAGAAAAATGAATGGATGTAAGTCAAATTTTGATTTCCTGATATCAATATCAAATAAGTTTTTTTCATCGTAAACTGAATTTTGAAGGCTAAATAAGTCCTCTGAGTAAATGGTATCATGGCTGAGACTAAGAACTACAATTATACCTACTTAGAGCCAACCCTGAAGCAAAAACTAAAATAAAAAGGCTAAAAGAAAATACAGACATACAGACAGATAAACAGACACACACACAAACATCTTGCCTTATATATATATATATATATATATATATATATATATATATATATATATATCATCGATTTTCTGCACTATTGTAAGAACTGCAACCTTGAAACTTCTGAATATCGTTTCTTATGTCTTTGTCTATGAGTGTATCAAATTTGATTAAAATCGTACCACGCCTTCTATAACCCGATTTTTTCGATTATCGATTCTAAATATTTATCGGGGGCACCTCGACACAAAACCTAGCCAAGAACACTCGCAGACGCTTATAGTACAACTGTGTAAATTTTCAACAAAATCGGTTCAGCCGTTTCGGAGTCTATAGGTAACACACAAAGTTCCATTCATAAATAAGTTTAGATAAAATTTTCTTCTTCATCATATTATTTCATGTGCTTGAATGGTCAAACCAGATTTGTAGTGTTTATCTTTGGGAACTGAATGACGTAATGTCAAACCCACAGCCCTTCTTCGGTGTCCTTCCAAACTCGGACTTGACCGGACAATTACAATTCCTGCACGAATATCTAATTTAGTCAACATTCTTTCCAGTCACAGCTTTACAGGCATGTCTCGATTTTAACTAATTTAAATGTCTCTTACATTCAAATATTTTTCCTTTGAGCATCTACATCACGCTGCCAAAGGCATACAGCCATATCACGTTGAATACACCGGTTCTTGCTCGATCACCGAAGTTAAGTAACGTTGAGCCTGGTCAGTACTTAGATGTGTGACCGCTTGGGAATACCAGGTGCTGTAAGCGTTTAGTGACGGATGCGAGTTGTGGTACAATGGATATCGGCTCGGAAAGAGAAATCGGTGAGCCTATTTCGAATTTCAGTTGAATACCCTGCAATGACTTAAGCACTGGTACCCTTGGGGAAAGTATTAATACGTCTCTTCCCTCCAGTTATGGGTTAAATAACAAGGGTAGGACTTGGGGACCCTGCTCTTTAAAAAAATCCCAATGAATCTTGATATTCGGAAAGAAAAATGTTGTAAAATAAAATAACCTTACCCAAAAATCATTGGTTATAACCTTAAAATGATCCCATAAGGATTGATAGGTCGTTAAACCTCGAAACAAGCAAAAATCACTCTGCCTTGGTGATAATTCCGACTTCTCAGAAGCTTTTTCTACTTTTATAATTTATGAAGAAAATTCTGTCTCCTGGTTTGTAAAATTTAGTGGCAAAGTTTTCTTTTTCTATCACTCAAATACTGACCGTATTTTTCTCGCAAACATCAGGTGATAAGCCTAAATCTATGTTCAGATTAGGAGTAATTCTGTAAACCGATAAAAACTTTTGTATACTCCTTTCATCAGTGTCCATGCCTTGATTCTCCGAGCTCTTTTAAAAGTGTCTACGAATCTTTCTGCTTGCCCATTTTATCTCGGGTAGTAAACAGAGGTCGTAATGTGGTCTATGGACAAAGATGTACAAAAGTTCTTAAATTCTCTGCTGCCCCGTTGTCACTAACTAAAGTTTTCGATTTACCAAAACGACTAAAATGCTCGTTTTGGACATTCATAGTATTTGCGGGTGTCGGATGTCTACTCTTGTATATTTCGGGCACTTGGGGAAATTGTCCACGATTATAAGGTAAGAGTAAGCATGTATTGGTCCAGCGTAGTCGATGTGTAAGTTCATCCACGGGACATTCGTTTCAGACCATGGCTGAATTTTCATTTGGGGTGCATTTGCCTTCAGTTGACAAACTACACTTTTTACCATTTTTTTAATCTCCCCCTCCATCCCAGGCCAATAACTACGCATTAATGATTTCAGTGTTGACATGCCCGGATGACCTTTATGAAATTCCTTCAAGACTTTCTTTTGCGGTAAATATGGTATTACCATTCTATCTGCATATAATAGCACTTGCTTGCAGGTTGAGAAAGGTGATATTTTAGATCTTTTTTCATGTTTTTCTTTAATGAATTCTCCCTTCTCAGCTATTTTTTAATGTCTTCTAGAGTCATTGGTAACTCCTGAATTAAATTCCTTAGTATTGTGGGGACTTACCTACACACTAATATGAACTCTACCGGACTAAATAAATACCGCGAAGTTATCTACTCTCGAGGGTAGTAGTAGTAGTAAGTAGCAGCAGCTACGATACTCATTTATTAGTAAGCCGTTCTGGCACTAAGTACTATTATACTCAATTCCCTCTGTACACTGTTTCTTTTTTGTAATATAATATTGATTCTTTGTCCCTCGCCCGGGAAAGAGCGACATGAGCAACAGGTGTCTTTGGACCGTTACCCTGCGACTGTGCGCATCAAAGACAAAACTACTTTCGGGACATGGAATGTCAGGACACTCAACTGTGGACAACTAGAGAATGTTATGCAGGAGATGGACAGACTGAAGATCAAAATCCTAGGCATATGCGAAACCAGATGGCCTAATAATGGAGACCTCAGTAGCGAAACCCACAGGATAATTTATGCAGGAGGCAAAAGCAATGAAAAAGGAGTCGGTTTAATTCTAAACAAAGAAGTAAAGGAATGCGTTCTTGGATACTGTCAGTTTCAGAGAGAGTCCTCTTGGTTAAACTGCGGGGAAGGCCCTTCAATATAGCTATTATAGTGGTGTACGCGCCCACAACTCAAAGTTCGGAGGACGAAATAGAAACTTTTTATTCAATACTGGACAGTGCCAAGGCCCAATGCAAAAACCAAGAAATTAGGATTATAATGGGAGACTTGAATGCCAAAGTAGGTAAAGATAGGGAAGGAAACACGACCGGCCCCTTTGGACTAGGGAACCGCAACGAACGAGGAGAAAAATGGGTCCAATGGTGCTCAGCCAATGACCAGGTAATTACTAACACTTGGTTTCAAGAGCACCCACGTCGACTATGGACATGGAGAAGCCCAGGAGGAGACACGAAGAACCAAATAGACTACATAACTATAAACAAGAGATTCAGGAACGCAGTGGTTCAATGCAAAACATATCCAGGTGCCGACTGCGGAAGCGACCACGTCCCAGTCATTTGCAAACTAAGGGTGAAACTCCGAAGACTAAAGAAACCCAGCACATCACCAAGGCTGCAATACGACACGCTCGTGAATGACCTCACCCTGCAGAAAGAATACAATGACAGCGTGAGAAAGAAATATGAAGAACAAATTGGAAAAGGGCACTCAAAATGGCATTCACTAAAGGAAGCAATGGTGACCTCAGCGAACAACATAGCCCCAAAGGAAATCAGACGCAGAAGAAAAAATGAGTGGATGACCGAAGAAATTCTCCACATGATGCAATGAGACAAAAAATAATGCCAAGACATGGAGCAGAGTACAAGAAACTTCACAGGGAGATAAGGAACAAATGCAGACAAGCTAAAGAGGAATGGCTTAACAACAAATGCGCAGAAGTAGAGAGAATGAGCAGGACCAATAAAGCAGAGATGCATAAAGAGATAAGAGAACTGTCAGGACAAAAAAACCTGCTCCTCAACAGGATACATAAAATCCAAGGATGGAACAATCATATTGGAGAAAGAGGAAATACTCCAGCGATGGGAAGAGTATATAAAGGATCTTTTATGCAACAGGAGAGAACAACCGAGAATACACAAGGAGATGGATGGACCGAAAATACTAAAATCCGAAGTGGAAGCTGCAATGGCCAAAATGAACAGAAACAAAGCACCTGGTCCAGACGGCATAGTGATAGAGCTGCTGATAGCCTTAGAAGAATATGGCATAGAAAAAATTACCGACATAATAAACGAAATTTATAGCAGTGGAATAATACCAGACGACCTATGCAAGTCGATATTTATAGCACTGCCGAAGAAACTAGACAGCAAACGGCCTGCATACGGACAGGTAACGATCTCAGTAGATTTACAAAGATAGAAAGAGGCGTAAGACAAGTATGTGTCTTTTCACCGGATTTGTTCAACCTGTACAGTGAGAATATTTTGAGGACCCTAGACTACACGCCAGGATTTGCTATTGGAGGCCACAACTTGAACAACATAAGGTATGCAGATGATACACTGCTGATTGCAGACGCGGAAAGGAAACTGCAGGACCTCCTACAGAAGGTAGCGGTGGAGGGTGACAAGAAAGGACTACAAATAAACTTTAAGAAAACCGAATGCATGGTCATCAGCAAAAGGTGCAACCCAAAATGCCAAATACAGGTGGGGGATACCAGAATAAAGCAGGTGCAAAAATTTAAATATCTAGAAAGTGTTCTAACAGGAGATGGAAAGTGCGACACAGAGATCAGAAGGCGAATTGGCATGGCAAAGGGCGCGTTCCAGAAGCTGAGCAAAGTACTAACGCACAGGAAAATTTCACTAGAAGCAAAGAAAAGAGTGCTGGATTGCTATGTGATGTCAGTTATTCAATACGGCAGTGAATGCTGGACAATATCATCAAAAATGAGGACAAAACTTGAAGCAGCGGAAATGTGGTTCTACAGAAGGATGCTGCGGATATCGTGAACTGAACATGCAAGCAACGATGAGGTGTTGGAAAGAATGGCAATCAAAAGGAAATTAATACCGAGCATCAGGAAGAGACAACTGAAATTCCTGGGAGACACAGTGAGGAAGGAGAGTTTGGAGAACCTGATACTGACAGGTCAGATAGAAGGAAGGAGAGACAGAGGAAGGCAGCGGATAACATATTTGCAGGGCCTGGTCGGGTGGAGGACGGAACGGGGGTTACCAGGAGTAACGGGAACAAACATGCTGAGGGCCACAAGGGATAGGGAGACGTGGAGTGCCATGATCGCCTACGTCCTGAAGGGACAGGGCACATAGAAGAAGGAGAAGAAGAAGAAGAAGAATATTGATTCTAACCGTATATCGTGTCCGAGTCTTTCTTGTGACCTTTTTCCCGGGCCACATCACATAGTAGTACTGATAATTCTTTTTCATTCCTTTAAAGTCGCTATCATGTGTCTTCTAATGGTTCTGCAAATTTTGGAACCAACCTAGACCAACCGTTGGCGTGTCCTCGTGGGTAGGTATTCTATCTTAAAATCGTAGTTTAACAAGATTGTTCCCTGACGCTGTAACCTGTTATCAGTGTACGTGGTTATACCATTTCTGGATCCAAAAACTGTAAACAGCAGTCTATGATCCGTCTGAAGTGCAAATTTCCTTCCATGAATGAAATTTTTTAAACGCGTAATTTATGGCCAGGTTTTTTTTTTCTCGATCTGGCTATAACTTCTTTCTCCTGGAAGTAGGGGTCTGGAAGCATTGGCTACGGGCTTTGTGGTCCCATCTTCAAACTTATGTAGAATTACCGCTTAATAGTTACTAGCGTCAGATAGTCCAATTATTTCTTTTTTAGGGTCAAAATGCGCTAACCAGATAAATCTGATGCCAGACAGCTTTTTTATTTTCTGGGAAGCATCTTCGCATTCTTTAAACCAAAATCATTTTGCACCCTTTTTCATTAAGTCTTTCAGTGGAGCTCTAAGATCATACATTTTTGGGAATGTTGATATTGTAGTCGCTGGTCAAGTCTAAAAACGCCTGAAGAATAGTGACGTTGTTTCCTGGTGGCATATTTTTAATTGCTTCAGCCTTTTCCGGGATCGTTCTTCTTCCGTTCCCGTCGATTATTTGCTCCTAAATATTTGATCTACTTTCTGAAGAACTCGCATTTATCTGAACTTATCTTGAAGCCATATTCATCAATCTTATGGAACACTGCCTTGATATGTTTTTTGTGGTGCTCGTTGTTTTAACTGTTTATCAGGATGTCGTCTCTCCTTAAATGATACGTTGCAGCTAAATTCGTCACTGAAGTTTAGCTTTTTCCCAGACACTCATCTAGCGATTTTTTTGGTCCTCGCAAATGATGGACAACCTATTTTCCTCCATGTTTGTTCATTCACAATAGAAATGTCGCTTCCAGTATCGAACAATAACTTCACCGTAGAAGCAGTTATTTTCGTATTTACGTATTTCATTTTTTCACCCTTTTCAATTTCGTTCTTGGATAAAGCAACGTTTACTTTTGATTTAAATTCTTGCTTCTTTCTTTTCTGCTTATAACAGTGGAAGCTTTTGTGACCGACATAGCCACACTCGAAGCAAACCTTATCCTTTAAAAAAGTCCTTTTTTAAATGCGACCCCCCTACCGGCATCACACTGAGATGTTTCAGCTTATATTTTTCAAATTTCGGTTGTTTTATCGCTTGAATTCGAGAATTTTTTTTAATTATGTATTGTCTCTTTTGACATTTATCAATCTCTGGCAATCCTCAGTTACCTTCTGTAGCGTAATTTGAGGGTCTTTCTTCCTAATTGTCAAAATACTTAATATGATGTCTTTGCCCTTCGCCGCTGTAAGTCCTTGAACAAAAACATTTAAACATGTCGACTGAAAGGTTGTCTAATTTAAATTCCCATTGTGTATTTACATTACCTGCATAAGTCACAAAGTCTTCATTCTCTTGTTTTCCAGTGTTTAAACATTTATATCGAGTACGAAACAAACTCTTTCGTTGAAGATTCTTGACAAAGAGTCGGACTAGAGTCAAGTTCAACAGGGTCTTCTTTCCCCGCCGACGTTCCAAGCCCGTTCTGTTGGCTGTGGTTTCGCTAGATAGTAGGTAGGGACAGTGGGAATCTCGTTGATCCGTTCATGCGCGTCACTAATTGTCTCCTCGAACGAGATTTCCTACGTTTTTCAGGTAAAATTAGGTTCGTGTATTCAGTGTTCTCCTCTGTCCCTAATGTTTGGGCTAACAACATAATTTTCTCCTCCTCAGACCTTTGTTCGTACCTTTTTTTTTAAATAGTCAAGTACCTATGAAATTAGGCAGGGAAAGTTTCTCTATTGTTAGGGTCATACTTGAATACTGATAACGAATTCCATATTCCTTCGGGGGGGGGGGGGGAATCTGTAGCCTCGTTCTTCTGTTGTTTGAGATGTTACAGTTTCACATAATAGCTTAGTGTCTTCCGCTTGTTGTTTTCGTGTTTGCATCTGTTCATGTTGAAAAATATTTTGTGATTTTTAAAATTTTTGTTTTTGATGTAACAACTGTTTCTGCCATTGTTGTTTCTGCAATTGTTGTTGCTGCCATTGTTGTTTCTGCCATTGTTGTTTTTGCTGCTGTTGTAACTGCAAAGTAGCGTGTAACGTTTTACTCAATTCAGCCACTTGTTCCATTTTTGTTAAGTAATTTCACTGAGAGCGCTGGCGTGCTCCTGTAATCCAGCTACTTGGAGGCATGGTCGAGTGGACGGTTTAAGGACGGGGGTTCAGTTGTGCGTTGCATTATGGCGATCGGGTGTCCACACTGAGCCCGGCATCAATATGGTTAACTGGAGTGAGCTTCAGTTGACCAGGTATATATTCGCAGAAAGCAATGGCAACCTACTGCGCGATAATCTTCTGTCCAGTCAGTCATGTCTCTTTAGAGACATGATCGCCCAAGCGTGTATCACGTATGGCACCTAAACTGACTGAATTTCACTGAGTATTTTCAACGTAAGTTAATCAAATCCGTAATGACTATTGTTGTACATTTTACAAAATGTTTTAGGGTCATTTTTGCTGTGAGTTGGAATCGAATCTCTTGTCGCCACTGTTGTATTCATTTAAGAGGTTATAAACAGACAAGGCGGTACTCGAGTGAAAGAACAGCAACAAGTGCGTAGATGAAAGAAGAGAGGTATATTGTACACTACGGCAAGACAAAGAATCTGGTGGCAGGCTAGTAATATCCAAAGTAAGTGTATTTGCCGCCTACCCACTAAGGCAGGTGTGACACAAGGTATATTTATGTGTGATTCCGAGCCCTTAAGCTCGGCCAAAAATATCCCGTAGACGCAGCTTTAGTCTAGGTTGGGCTCTTGTTTTATGAAACCGAGCGAGACTCTACCCTTCGGCTGAGCCTCGCTTGGGTCCCTCTCTGCTCGGACGCAGAGTGGTGACAAAAGCGACTGATTGATCAGACCGTGAGCAAGCCTCGTTGGCTAGGTGAGTCACAGGTATCTCCCGTTCTCACTAATTATGGTTATTAATATAGTTCGTCCACACATAGGCGATACCTTCAAGTTTGGAGGTTGGATGCAGGTCTAACAACCCTGGCCCGTAAAAAAACAGTTTGTTACAGAAACAGCAACAAAAAGTTGCTGCCCTATGCACCATTGGGTGTGATGGATAAATGATGAATGATGACATAGGCGACAGGGAGTGTGGGGCATTCCACTACAACAATCGGAAATTCTCCAAATGTCTTATTCTGTTTTCTTTGATATTCTTTTGTCTGCTTACATGATCGAACTCATTATTCCTTTGATTTTGACCGATGCTGGTCATCGTTTAAGAGGCGAAAATGCGTTGTGGTCCAGTGGGTATCGACTCGGAACCAGAAATCAGAGAGCCGCGTTCGAATTTTAGTAGAATCCGTTGCAATCATATACGCGCAAATACCCTAGGGAAATGTGTTAATCCGTCTCTTCCCTCCAGCTATGGGTCAAATAACAGGACAGATTGGGTTCTATAGCCTTGTTTAGCAACCAGTCTACCGCAGAAAGCATGGCAACCTACTGCGGGATAATCCAATGCCCAGTCAGTCATGTCTCATTTCGAGACATAATCGCCCAAAGCGTGTATCACGTATGACACTTAACTAACTGACTGACATGATCAAACTCGTTCTTCCTTTGATTTTAATCGATGTTGGTCATCGTTTAAGGGGCGAAAATCAACTGCAACTATTTTTCCTCTCTGGAGTATTTTCCTTGGCACCGTTTTTCTCTGGTTCTATTACTTTTCCAATGTCTTTGAGTGAAACTTTAGAGCCGGCTCCGTTGCTCCAATTATATGACATAACCGCTGATATTATACAGGTTACCTGACAAGTCCCTAGCATAAGGAAAAAAGCAACTACTTTGCACAACAACTATTTATTTTCAACATAATTTTCTTTGTCAATGCTTTTAATTCAGCAATGAATAATAATCACGTAAATTAAACCGTATACAATGAAAATTTCAAATCAAAATCCAGCGAATAGCTATATGACAAGTTACGGTTATATTTATGCATCCATCTCATTATTAACTACAGGGACAAGTGCGCCAATAAAATCATTCATGACTTTGACGCGACAAGCTTTGATTGTTGAGTGGTAAACCTATCTTTAAATCCAACGGCTGACAGAGAAGAATTTGTTCTATTTAAATCTTATTTGTCAACTTTTCTTGAAGCCAGGTGTGGATCTTTCAACTGGGACGTCGGTTTTTTTTTAAATGACAAAGATTCGAGTATTTGATTCGTACGCAGGTGCAACCACAAGAAAACATACTTTGAAATCCTGCCCGTGACACTTAAATGTGCATGTTTGTATAGGCATTTGAAAAAAGGACGTGATTTCAAAATTTTTGCTTTTCTGTAGTGGCTCACATTTTCGGTATTTTCTCTACATCTTAAGATCTGCAAATATAATTGATTCTTTACGCTATTAACAACTAGCAGTATAGCCCGGCGTTGCTCGGGTGTAATGAAAGCTTTAAAGCTAATCCATGGTCCTGGAGCTCAGACTCTTTGGACGTTGGCACGAAAGACTAAAAAGCAATAGTTGTTTCCAGTTAAAGCGAAACCGTAGACTGAAAGAAAAACAAATGGATGTAAATCAAATTTTGATTTCCTGCTATCGATATCAAATTTTCTGCACTATTGCAAGAACTGCAACCTTGAAACTTCTGAATATCATTTCTTATGTCTTTGTCTATGAGTGTATCAAATTTGATTAAAATCGGACCACTCCTTCTATAACCTGATTTTTTCAATTTTCGATATTTATCGGGGGTACCTCAACACAAAAGCTAGCTAAGAACACTCGTAGACGCTTATAGTACAACTGTGTAAATTTTCAAGAAAATAGGTTCAGCCGTTTTGGAGTCTATAGGTAATGGACACACACACACAGACACACACACACACACATAGGCACACAGAGACAAAGTTCCATTTATAAATACGTTTAGATACTTTGTATTCCTCAATGAAACTTCTAAATGATCACTGACACATTTCGGCGCACCTAGCTATATCTTCTCAACCGACTGCTGATTGTTCTTTCTGAGAGTCTCCACAGTGGTCAGTGGAAACTCATACAGAAGTAATGGCCATAATATTCGGAGTAAAACTGTGTGTTGGAATATCCATGTTTTAAAACACCCCCCCCCGGCATCCCCCATTTATCGATCTTGTTCAAGATATTATATATTGATTATCATTTGTTGGATCGCCACTGTATCCTTCAGGTTTCTATCGAAGGCCTTGCCAAGGCTTCTCACGGGCTTTTTTCATTCAGTGTTGGAATCGGTTCTCCTGCAATTTTAAAACGGGCCCTCTCTATTATTATTATATTGCCTTTCCTTAAGACGAGGGATCTGGACTTTGCAGGTTTAACTTTCATTCTCGCCCATTTGATGTTCTCTTCTAAGCCTTTCAATATCCACCTGGCTCCCATGACTAATGTTGTTGTCACTGTTAAGTCATCCATGTAGGCTCTTATCGGGGGCTGACGGACTCATGACTTAAATAGTGGGCCTCTGCATTCGACTTCGGCTGCTTTCACCAACATATTCATAGCTAGCGAAAACAGAACTGCTGACATTGTGCACCCGGTCATGATGCCTTTCTCCAGTGTATGCAATTCTGAAAAGGTCTTTGATAGCACTCTCACCTGGAAGTTGGTGTAATAACCTCTTATGAGCTCACTCACTGTTTGTGGAACATGATGTCTTTCTAGAACTTCACTCACCAGTTTATGTAGCATGGAACCATAAGCGTTCGCAAGGTCCAGCCACAAAACTGTCGAGTCGATCTTACTTCCTTTTGCTTCTTTTAGGAGTTAAGATGGGATTCCTGTATGTTCCAGGCACCCTGGCATTCTTGGAACCCCAACTTTCTCGACTGATTTATCAATGTATTGATTCTGTAACGTATAATTCATGATTCGTCTTGATAATATCCCGAAAAAGATCTTGCTTTCGGTATTTGAAAGCGATATTATCCTGAATTGGTCCAGTGTCTTGGATCCTTCTTCCTTAGGTATCCATATTCCTTCTGCGAATCTCCATTGTTCCACTACTTTGCCTCTCCTCCAGATAACTCTTAGTATCTTCCATTCCGCAGCACCTCTAGTAAACGATATGTGGTACTTAGTTTGGCCCGGGTGCGGATCTCACCACCTCTTGCATTTCATTCCAGGTTGGCATTGCTAAATTAAAAAGCACTTCTGGTAGCTTTTGTGTGACTAGACGGTTATTCACTCCAAGTTCTCGGTTTATATTCGGGTGGCACATCGAAGCAAAATGAGGTAGTCATTTATTACTCCTTTGCTTCCAATTGACCATTTCCTTTCTCCCCGAGTAAAAGTCTTCGCAAAGCCAAAAGGGTTAGCAAAAAAAAAAAAAAAAAAATCTATCACGTTTCCTTGCTCTTTCCTTCTTCTTCTTCCTCTGTGCCATTCCGCACGCCTGACTTATTTCAGTTTCTCTCTAAGTATTGTTCTAATTTCCTATCGGCTCGGAACAAGAAATCGGAGAGCCGAATTCCAGTTGAATCCATTGCATTCACTTACGCTCAAATACCCTTGGGAAAGGTATTAATCCGTCTCTTCCTTCCAGTTATGGGTTAAATAACAGGACAGATTGGGTTCTATAGCCTTGGCCTTGGCTGGCAACTTGGGCGATCATGTATCGAAAGAGACATGACTGACTGGGCAGAAGATTATCCCGCTGTAGGTTGCCATTGCTTTCTACGGTAGACTGGTTGCCGACCAAGGCTACAGAACCCAATCTGTTCTATTACAACAAACCTCAAGTGGAATAACTATATAGAATCCATAGCTAAATCCGCTGCTAAGAAAGTCGGTTCTCTGTGTAGGGCCAGGAAGTTTTTCCCGTCTGAAACAATCCTGCACATATATAAATCTACCATCCGCCCGTGCATTGAATACTGTTGCCATATCTGGTCGGGCGCTCCTGCTATCGGGTGTCCTTGACAAAATCCAACGGAGAATCTATGTGATCGATCCCGACTTGACTGCTCAGATACAGTCACTTTCTCACCGGCGCAATCTGGCTTCCCTGTGTCCCTTCTACAAATACTTTCACGACTTCTGCTCCGATGAACTTAGCTCACTTGTGCCCCCTATATATGAATTTACTCGAGCCACAAAATTAGTAACTAGGTCCCACCCTTTTACTGTGAAGCCAATAAAATGTAAACGCAAATTCTACTCCAGCAGCTTCTTCACTCGCACTTCCCGCCCGTGGAATTCCCTTCCGCTTACTTGCTTCCCCGACAGCTACGATCTTAAGGAGATTAAATGTAATCATCTCCTGTCTCACTAACCTGCATCCTCTCTCTCATGCTCTCTTCTCCGTCCACTCCACTCTCATCAGTATTCTTATCCTTCTTTTACCCACTTCCTGACACCCCCTATAACCTGTCACTCTTTCTTATAGCTTTCCTCTTTTGTAACCGCTTGCAAAACAGTTGCAGTAAAATGCCTTGCTTGAGGCGATATGAGGCTTGATAGGTGATTACAAAAAAAAGTCATCTATTTCACTGACTTTCATCCTCTCTCTCTCTCTCTCTCTCTCTCTCTCTCTCTCTCTCTCTCTCATGCTCCTTTCTCCATCCACTCCACTCTCATCAGTATGCTCATCATTTTCTTTCCCACTTCCTGACACCTCCTCTAAACTGCCACTCTTTCTCATAACATTCCTCCTATGTAACCCCCTGCATAACAGTGGCAGTAAAATGCCTTACTTGGGCCGATATCATTATAATTTTTTTTTTAATATATGAGGAGGGAAACTGTTCTGTATAATTGCTTTTTCAAACACCACTATTATTTTTAGTGTGCGATAGTCTTACAAGGAACGGCTACAAACGAGAACTGTTATACTTCAAAATAAAATCATGTAACAGAAAAAAGGTAGACACCTACTTCTCCGTTGTAATGGACATTAAAAATCAATGTTAAAATCTTCCCCTGGATCCCATAAGTATGAATGGCAAATTATAGTCTTATAAGAAACGACTTCAATCGATAATTGTTACACTTCAAAATAAAATCCTGTAACAGAAAAAAGGAGATATCTCCTGTTCCCTATGACGTTAAATCAACGTTAATCAACGTTAATCAACGTTAAAATCTTCCTCTCGGTCCCATAAGCATGATTGGTAAATTTATTAGCTCGACATGAAAAGGTTTGGTCATGTGTAACGGACAGACAGACTCTTCCCATTTTTATAGATAAATGTTTAACTATTATTTTCAAAACACACTATTATCGTTATTTTCCAACATTAATAATAAAATACAGATTATAGCCTTAAACCGAATGGTTACAATCGATAATTGTTACACTTCAAAATAAAATCCTGTAACAGAAAAAAGGAGATATCTACTTTTTCTCTATGATGGACATTAAAAACCAATGTTAAAATCATCCCTTGAGTCTCATGACTATGAATGGTAAATTTTTTAGATCGACATTAAAAGGTTTGGTCAAGTGTTACGTACAGACTCTGCACATTTTTATAGACAGATGCTTAACTTGCGGGACGTAAGGAGCAGCTTTCATTCCCTTCCTTACGTTGCTTGTCCAAAAGATATTTTTTCTCCTTTTCTTGTCATTTATTTTAATACAAAGATGAATTTAAACGATATCACGTCGACTGCTAGTCATCGCTCCTTTCTTTTGAGCCGTGTTAATATGTCGAGTTTGTCAAGATCATTCGACACCTGAGCCGGGTGGCACGCACTCAACGGCTTTCAGTGAAGATCTAAAAAGAAAAAAAATAGGCGGATTGATTCCACTGAAACGGGCAAAGAATTTATGAAATCTCGTTTTCTCCCTTCTCTAACCCTCTCTTAACCTTTCTCTATATCCTTCTCTCCTTCCAAGTTCTCCCTTTATTTCTCTAGTTTTGTCTTTCTCTTGTATTCTCCACCTATGTCTAGATTTTCTCTCACCCCTTCTATTCATTTTCACTTTCTCTATTTCCCTCACTTTCGATGCCCCCACTCTCATCGTCCTTTTTTCTCTTCTCCGTCTCTTTCTATACTTTCCTCTCTCTCTCCCTCTCTCTCTGTCTCTCTCTCTCTTTCTCTCTCTCTCTCTCTCTTCAAATATCCATTTCTTTCTCTATGTCTTGCTCTCTTTTCTATTTCCCTCTCTGTTTATATTTTACTAGCAGTATAACCCGGCGTTGCTCGGGTGTAATGAAAGCTTTAAAACTAATCTATGGTCCTAAAGTTCAGACTCAGCCTAAAGAATATTTGTGTGAAGTTTGGTGAGAATCGGATAAAAATTGTGGATTTCTATAAAAGAAATAAAGACAGATAAACAGACACACACACAAACATCTTGCCTTTTATATATATATATATATATATATATATATATATATATATATATATAATATCGATTTTCTGCACTATTGTAAGAACTGCAACCTTGAAACTACTGAATATCGTTTCTTATGTCTTTGTCTATGAGTGTATCAAATTTGATTAAAATCGGACCACTCCTTCTATAAACAGATTTTTTCGATTGTCGATATCATTATAATTAGAACATTAGGTTAGGTAAATTTGTATGACCCGATAGGTTATAAACTATGTGGCATAACCTGTATACATAGTTGCATCAATAATTCCGTAACCTAAGGATGATAAAACCTTTTACGCAATAAATATATATTTTTGAACATAATCTCCTTCTTTGTCAATTAGGAAAGTTTTATGAAAATGAGAACAAAAACTACCCTTCAAACCAGAAAAGCATATGCGAAATTTTTGTTACGCATAATGAGGAAAGATAACTTGGAGAATTTAACACTCACAGGACGTAGTGAAAGCAAGAAAGGACAGAGATACATAGCGAATAACCAACCCAACGAGATTGTATAAATGAATGACAGAAAGACTGGTATTAATGATGAAAAAACAAACCTTATTAGGATAGGGTGAGGTGGAAGGGTATGAAGGAAAACAACCCATTGAAAAAGATGTGACCCATTAAACTACCAAAATACACAAGGTGCCCAAATCAGTCACTGAAGAATCTTTTGTAACTGTTTGATTATGTTAGTTCCTTTGAGATGTGACTTCAACATAAGTTAAGTGGAAAAAGTAGCAGTTTCGATTCTGAAGCAAATTGAGCCAGACGATGCTAAGTAGATACTTTAAAACAACATCGAATGCGATAAATCATTGATAAAGCAAAAGGAATCAAAATGGGAGGCGTATGATTCTGCAACTTGGTAGGGCCCTTTTTGCTCTGGGAACTTAGGAACATTTTCGAGTAATGTAACACCAGATTTTACCGAAATGACGGGTTGATAATCCTCCGCAAAACTAATCCACAAAAAACGGATTAACTCAGAAAGGATTTTATAAAGTTTTTAAAAGACCATGATCTTCACATTGCCACCTTAACTAAAGTTAAAGTCGTAAATTTCTTAGATGTTTCCTTCGACCTGAGCAATGGCCTGTACAAACCATACACAAAGGACACACACAACCATACATGAATCAACAGGAAATCAAATCACTCCAAAGAATCACCAACAACCTACATAAATCTATCCAATTTCGCTTAAGTACTAAATCTAGCAATTAGGAAATTTTTGACAATTCTCAAATTAAATACATTAATGCTTATGCACAAGTAATCTCAACACTAATTTAGAAACTCCGTTAAGATAAGGTTGGCAGAAATAAGCAGAAATCAGGTAAACGTAACATTATTTGCTTTAACCCACCTGTTACGAGAATGCATTTATATAAAAATAATATTAGTAATGTCTAAAAAGTTATAGTAAGGGATTCTATTGTCCTATTTGTTATTACATAAAAGTTTTAATTCATGAAGTAGTCATAAAAATAAGGAAATTAGAAACAGAACGTTTGAAAGATGCTAGAATGTTCGAGAAAATTCCAGTAGATTCGTGAGATTTCGAGAAATATGCAAATTAGGTGTTAACCCCTATAAAAATAGGTTTTGGGAAGAGAGTAGTTAATTGTTAAAAGAATTTGATGGCATTATCAACTCCGGCCCGATTCAGGATTTGTATATCCAGCCAAAAGAATCTCTACGAAAAGTTGCCGACCAACTAAAACCTGAAAGAGAACCTTATGGAACTAAGTGGGTTAATAGAAAATTTTGACTCTTTCATTGATCAAACTAAGAATTATTCTTTATATACACATTTGATGATTTCCAAAAGGTATAGAACTTAAACTACTTCGCTAGCTTAACTGGGTAAAGATACTTGACACCTTACCTTCCCTTTCTCTCCTCGTAACACTCGCCAGTAGTAAACTCTATGTTTCTTGTTTTGAACGCAACAAAAATTGTATATTTGTAAATATATTATTTGATATTTTTTGTAAATTAAATACTTGCCTGTGATTTAGCTCTGAGTTTTGGTCAATCATTTTTTTTCTTTTGTTACAACTTGTAACCCTAACCCTAACCCTGACCCTACAGTTGTAATGTCCAAATTAACATTGGTAAACTATTCCCAAACTTAATTTACAAACATTTCTAACATTCACCGACACTACAAAAAAAATTTAACAAAACAATGTCAAAGTTATAGTTGCGTTAAAAACATAGATCAATATATGTTACAACATAAAGATATGATATTAAAAAATATTTGGCCCACATAAACAACATCCATCACCCAACTAATAGCAAAGATGACCCTTCTAAAAAAACAAATTGCAATTACCGAAAAAAATAAAACCTCTCCCTTGAATGGGCAATGTAGGTCAGAAAGTATTCATTATAGAACTCGAATTCATTCGGATGATAATCATGTTAAATTTTCCTTTGGAAATACTTCTAACATGTGGAAGACAATATTGAACAAACACATGTTTTATTTAAACAACAATAAATATAGCAAAAGTACCGAGTTCGAATTCCAGTTGAATCCGTTGTATTCACTTACGCGCAAATACCCTTGGGAAAGGTATTAATCCGTCTCTTCCTTCCAGTTATGGGTTAAATAGCAGGACAGATTGGGTTCTATAGCCTTGGTCGGCAACCAGTCTACCGCAGAAAGCAATGGCAACCTACTGCGGGATAATCTTCTGCCCAGTCAGTCATGTCTCTTTCGAGACATGATCGCCCAAGCGTGTATCACGTATGGCACTTAACTGACTGACTGACTGCTTTATCCATACATTATTGGAAATTAAAAAACAACAGCAAGAACCCAATTATTACCCGGAATATCGTAGCTAAATCCAAACATTACAACGGAAAAGAAGATAAATGCAACCTATACCTTTTAGAAAAATTTGTCATCTTAAACCATATCAATAATCCAAATTTGCATAACAAAAAACGTGATTTAAGGACCACATGCTGTCTTAGAAAAAATACTTACTTAAATTCTTAGACCCAGATTGATATACATTCCTCTTTATGTCTGCCTATTTCTTTCTTTCTTTCTTTCTTTCTTTCTTTCTTTCTTTCTTTCTTTCTTTCTCCCGCAATATTACTTTTAAGTCTTACCAATTATGAATTATACCACTTTTATTTTTGCTCCTTACTTTGATTAATTTTTAAGTCCTAATTATAAATTTTACGTTTTAATTTTTCTTTTAATTTTTCTTTTATTTTATTTTATCTAATTTATATTTAAAATAATAAAATCTCATTTTCGTTACATTTTTATGTAGATGTAATATTCGAATATTTAAATTTTAAAGACTCATGATTTACGCCCCTTTGATTTTTCTCCCTGCATTTTATTATTTTTTATTTGTATTTTTATTTTAATTTTAAATTTAAAATCTAAATGTTTATCTACATGTAGCCGTAGAATTCTTAAATTTTTAATCTTGTTATTAAAAAAGCAGTAACTTAACTTTATAAGATTTAATTCTTATGATCATCAAGTGAACTTAAATTCAAACCTATTAAACTTTCAGTTGAAATATGCACCTGATGATTGCATAACGCATGAAACTTCGAGTTGTGCCATAGACGTAGAATAATATGTATATTTATTAATATATATATATATATATATTCCATTTATAAACGATTCATTACGGAACCTAGGTTTTTTACCATGAGTAGTGTCTTCAGATGATTTTCAATAACAAAAACAAAAAACGGTAAACGGTAAAATCAGTTATTAAAAATCAAGACACTCATGGTAGAAACCTGGGTCACGTAATAGCTCGTTTACAAATGGAAAATACTCTAAAGTTCTACAATATAATTATATTGAACACTTTTTAATACAAATGTGCTCTGGTCTAATTTTGTTATGACCAAAAACTAAGTAACTAAACAATCAATATATATATATATATATATATATATATATATATATACTAGCAGTATAGCCCGGCGTTGCTCGGGTATAATGAAAGCTTTAAAACAAATCTATGGTCCTGCAGCTCAGACTCAGCCTAAGGAATATTTGTGTGAAGTTTGGTGAGAAGCGGATAAAAATTGTGGAATTGTATAAAGGACATACAAACAGATAAACAGACACACACACACACAAACATCTTGCCTTATATATATATATATATATTATATATATATATTATCGGTTTTCTGCACTATTGTAAGAACTGCAACCTTGAAACTATGTCTATGAGTGTATCAAATTTGATTAAAATCGGACCACTCCTTCTATAACCCGATTTTTTTAATTATCGATTTTCGATATTTATCGGAGGCACCTCAACACAAAACCTAGCCAAGAACGCTCGCAGACGCTTATAGTAGAACTGTATAAATTTTCAAGAAAATCGGTTCAGCCGTTTCGGAGTCTATAGGTAACGGGCACACACACACACACACAGACAAAGTTCCATTTATAAATAATACAGCTTTGTTCATACATTGATGACTGTTTTATTAACACTTAAATAATAATGCTATACATATGTACACCCTCCTTATATGTATATTTATTAATTTACGTCATTATATATATATATATATATATATATATATATATATATATATATATATCCTGTTGGATAATCCAGCTTGTGCTAAGACCTATAAAGGTGATTGGTTCAAGGTGCAACGCAGAGCCGACTCCATTAACCATTTAAGGATTCTGGAGTCGGTTTCGATTCTTTAGCGTAAACCGTATCTCTGATGACAGAAGGAGTTCGTTAAGTCGTTGGACTTGTTCGGGGACATTTTTTAACACTCATCCCCACTCTTTCACCTATTTATTTTTGTACATTTTCTTGTACATATTTTATCTAATTGTATATATTTCATCATTTCCCTCAATTTTATCACCCTCGCTAATTGTTTACTCACCTCTGTTCCTCCATCTTTTTGATCACGTGAATATTTTTTTCGTTCTTTGATCCCTACCAACGGTTCTCTCCTGATGTGTTGTTAGCGAAAGGGATCCCTTGAGAGATGTTTCCGTTTGTGATTTTTAAAGCAATTTACAGGTTTTGTACCGTCAAATAGTTATATATATATATATATATATATATATATATAGTATATATATATATATATATATATATATATATATATATATATATATATATATATATATATATATATATATATATATATATATATATATATTATATATATATATATATATATATATATATATATATATATATATATATACATATAGTGTATATATATATATATATAGTGTATCGAGGCAGCAAATAATTTTCTAAACATATACTGTTAAATATAAGAGACAATGAATGTCTATTATGTTTAATCATGAGCCGTTCTAAATATATATATATATATATATATATATATATATACTGCTAAATTATATATATATATATATATATATATATATATATACATATAAATGCAATGAAACAAACACCCATAAACAAATACTGTCAAAAAAATACATTTTTAAACTCACAAGTTTTTAATAATTTTTCCTATATATATATATATATAATTTAACAGTATATATATATATATATATATATATATATATATATATATATATAGGAAAAATTATTAAAAAGTTGTGAGTTTAAAAATGTATTTTTTGACAGTATTTGTTTATGGGTATTTGTTTCATTGCATTTATGGGTGGTTTATCGAAAATGTCTTTGATTTTTTTTGTTTGATTGGAGGTTCTTGTAATCATTTTTAAATTTTTGATAAGTGTGTGGGAATACTGATTGTGGTTAAAAACCATGGGAATGAAACAAACCATGGAAATTAAACAAACACCCAAGCTATCAACTATCCTCACTTCTACCAAATATCTAAAAAATACAAACCTATCAGGGAATTTAAAATGTCAGAAACCCAGGTGTTTAATATGTAAACATTTAGTAAACGACACAATATTCTCTGTACCCAACACCAAAATCAGATTACACCCACCACGCCTCACCTGTGATAGCAAAAACATTATATATTTTCTCTTCTGTTCAATATGTCCCAATAGTGGATATATTGGTGAATCTGGTAATAGTTTTAGATTTCGTTTCAATAATCACAAACTTAGTATACGCCAGAACAATCAATATTCCCCAATAGCATACCACTTCAATCAACTGGGTCACACTTTAGAAAATTGCAAATGTTAACTAATAGACTCCGATTTTAGTTCTACACACACACGCAGAAAGAAAGAAAAATACTGGATTTTAAAATTAAATACACACAAGCTAGGATTAAATAGGGGCTTAGGTGTTTTGAATCTTTACAAATATTTCAATAGCTAAACTTTTTCAGATACATTCAAAAAAATTTTATCTAAAACAAAATTAATAAGTATTATTAAAGATAGATTTACGTTTGCAAATATTTTTTAAAAATCTGTCACTTTCTGCGTCACTTTATGTAAACAAACTCTCTCCATAGACGCGTCTCGTGATGTAAACAAACGCGTCACGTGATGTAAACAAACTCTCTCCACAGACGCTCTCACTAAATACGTTTCTAATTTGAATTTTAAAATCATTTGTTTCTGTTAAAGGACCGAGGACGGTCTGAAATATAAAATATAATAATAGAAATAAACAAATACTGTCAAAAAAATACATTTTTAAACTCACAACTTTTTAATAATTTTTCCTATATATATATATATATATATATATATATATATATATATATATATACTGTTAAATATAAGAGACAAGTAATGTCTATTGCCTATTATGTTTAATTATGAGCCGTTCTAAACATCGTATTTTGTCTTTAATTTCAGTTGAAAATAAAGACAAAAATTCTCCAATATTTGGATAATTTTTTTAAGTTGGTTCTAAGCTTTCGGCTCACATGAGCCATCTTCAATGTTAGAAAATTTTTGTCTTTATTTTCAACTAAAAATTAAAGCCAAAATACGATGTTTAGAACGGCTCATAATTAAACATAATAGACACTCATTGTCTCTTATATATATATATATATATATATATATATATATATATATATATATATAATCTCAAATCTCTACCTTGCAGTCTAACCTTATATCCCGTATGCAATTTATGTGGCAAATTTGCTCTTTCAGGGGCAGGTTTCAAAGTCACCTGAGGTCTCATCGGACTCGCTCCATTGAAAGAAGCCGGAAATCAATCCTTGCACCTTCTTGTACAGGCTTCCATGAAGATTGCAAGTCAGCTTCTGGATTAAAGAGACACATGAAAATTCCCATTGACGCTGTGCTTGTTGGAAAAAGGGATCTCCCTTTCAGGTGCAGTATTTGTGCAAAAAAACTTAAGAAGTCATCTGCGCTCTCCGGAACAGTGAATCTGAAAATACAACAAAAAAAAAAGAAAGCAGTTGTAGGGATAGTCTTTTTCTATCAAGAAGGTACAATCACTATATATATATATATATATATATATATATATAGTCATCCGCAGACAGGGTGCGAGATCGTAAATAGTCATCCGCAGATAGATCCGTTTTGCTGTATCACAGCTCGTCAGTACGGTTAGACATCCGATTGCTTTTACCCAGGATTGAAACCCGGCCGAATTTGCGTCAATCGGCAATTCTACCTCTGAGCTACGGGCGCTTGGTGATAGTCATCCGCCTGCAGGCCTCTTTCGCTCTGTCACACCTCATGAGTACGGCTAGACATTCGATTGCATCCAGCTGGGATTGATACTCGACCGATTTGACATCAGTCTAGTGTTCCAGTTCTAAGATATCAGCGCACATCAAAGGAAAAGAGACTTCACCCTGTAATATACAGAATGTAAACAAACGCCAGTAGCGAAGAATGTTCAATTAATTGCCAAAGAACAATGCGTAAATGCCGTTATATATATATATATATATATATATATATATATATATATATATATATATATATAACGTAGCACACTATCCAGGTTAATTCCTATAGAGACGAACTCAAAAGAACTCAAAATTCATTTATTTAATTTAACAGAGTAATACAATTTAGAAAAGATTTTAGATTATTACAATGGGTAACACATATTTCACCGCATATTACGGCTCTTCAGACCCAAATGGTACAACAATTGGTCCCCAAATTCCCCTAATGTTTTTTTTTTTACACAAACGCTCACATGTCCATATTTAGAATAGACATTTGTAACGGTTATTTACGAAAACTTTTTCACTCATTTAAAAAGAACCTCAAATAATAGAAAAAAGCAAGGATAAAGAAAAAGTAGATGATTGATTAATGGAAAGAATATATATTAATATATGCATCGCTCATTCAGTAATGAATTAGAGCATTCTGGCTATTGGCGTACGATACATGATACGCTAAAAGTATGCCTCCTTCTACCGAGCGCCCATAGTCCAGAGGTAGAATCGCCAACTGATACCAAGTCGGTCAGGTTTTAATCCTGGGTAAAAGCAATCGATGTCTAACCGTACTGATGAGCTGTGATACAGCGAAACAGATCTGTCTGCGGATGACTATTTTACGCTCTCACACCCTGATTGAGCACTCTGGAAGAATGGTAGACTTTGAAAAAACAGTAGCTACTCTAGCATCTACGCATCGTTCATTCAGTAATGAATTAGAACACTCTTAGCTACTAGCATGTCATTACATGTTATATCACAAGCTAAAAGTCTGCCTTCTTTTACCGAGCGCTCATAGCTCAGATGTAGAATCGCCGACTGATGACAATTCGGTCGGGTTTTAATTCTAGGTAAAAGCAATCGGATGCCTAACCGCACTGATGAGCTGTGATACAGCGAAACACATCTGTCTGCAGATGTCTATATATATATATATATATATATATCACAAAACATTTTTTTAAATTACTTATTTCTACTTAAATTAAATGGATATTTTGTATAAACTTCTGTGTATGTATTTATACGTGTATGTATGTGCGTATGCGTGGGTTTTTGCATGTATGTCTGTGTTTATATGTATACGTGTGCATATGCTTGCTTCAGTGGGTATGCGTATGAGTGTGTTTAGGTGTGAATTCATGCGGGTGAATGTGTGTAAGTGTGTGTTCATGTGCGTACGTGTGTATGTGTATATACATGCGTGCATGTGCGTAAATATGTTGTTTGTGTGCTTGTGTGTAGCTGTGTA